>CAIGQV010000881.1:0-10084 GCA_903798115.1 Danio jaintianensis
CTGAGTTCATCTCCTTTACCCCTAAAGTAAACATTGCAACTGCTGCTGTCTGTCTGTAACAGCTGTATGTCCATGTAGTTCCTGATGTGTTGCAGTACTGAACAGTATTTCTACAGGGCAGATGAACAGTTTCTCCAGATCTGATGAACACATGAGTCTCTCCTGCTCCAAACACACCTGAAACACAACATATTTTACTGCATGATAACAAATTAGAACAGCAGAAAAAAATGTTATTTAACCTACAGTAGACATTTTAGTGCTTATTTCCCACCAAATGCATATACTGTTAGAAATATACCATCATATAAACTGTTGTAAATATTGTAAATATGAACACTGTAAATATTAAATACAGTGGTTTGGTTCACTTTCTAAATCTTTTCAAATGAACAGAACATTGCATCAGAGTTTTAAAAGACATTTGTGACGCTTGAACACAACACCAGTTATAAGGGTCGAAATATTTTAAAATGAGATTTATACAGCTCCGGTTTCCCCCACAAGCCCAAAGACATGCGGTATAGGTGAATTGGGTTAGCTAGGTTGTCCGTAGTGTATGTGTGTGTATGAGTGTGTATGGATGTTTCCCAGTGATGGGTTGCGGGTAGAAGGGCATCCACTGCGTAAAACATATGCTGGATAAGTTGGCGGTTCATTCCGCTGTGGCGACCCCAGTTTAATAAGGGACTAAGCTGAAAAGAAAATGAATGGATGAACGAGATTTATACATCATCTGAAAGCTGAATAATTTTTTCAATTCAACTTTCCATTGATCTACACTTTATTACAATAGGAAAACTAATTAAAATCTGGAGTCTGAGGGATCCAAACTCAAGTTATGGCGACTCACATGTCAAAACTATGTTGTCGGCAAGATGGCGCTGTACATCAGTTATTAACATCTGCACCTACTCCACACCGAAAGCCAACCATCACGGTTATTAACGTCTATACCGCAACCCTAAACCAGACCATCGTCATTATTAACATATACACCTTCCCCAACCCTAAACCCAACCATCACAGTTGTTAACGTACAGCCACTAGTTGCGGAGGCTTTCAAACTTGACACACTCGCTATCGTACTGCTATTTGCAACCAGAGGGGGCGACGCCAAGTAGGCTAACTGTCATGACAAAACGGATGAAGACGACAGCGAGCGGAGTTGCTAAATGAATGAATATAATAATATATCAAATGAAATGGTTGTGGATAAATTTGGAGAATGAAAACATTTGGTGAAAATGTTCTCTGTTCCGCGTCTTGCCAACAACATCTCGTCGTGACATCTCGCGTGGTTCAATAGGATCTCGGTAACTGCAAGTTACACCTCTCTAACTTACAAGTTACGCCCCTTCATGTTACGCCCCCGTTTTTCAGTCCGCAGACAGATACACTTAGAGTACACATGCAAATCCTTTCACTTCCACGTGCACTAAAGGGGGAAAGCTGTTTGATTGGCCGATGCCTGACCAATGAACAACACCAACAGACAATGTGATAATAGGATAATTTCTATGATTATTTTATTATTATTATTATTGTTTTTTACTAATTTTCTGGAAATATTTCTGTTAAATATGATTAACTCTACAGAAATGTACACACCAGTAAAAGAGCAGCACAGTGGGTTTATTGGCTAGAGCCAGCCAATGAAATGGGGCGTTTCTGTACGTCAGCAACCCGAGGGTGAATTATCATCATCATCATCATATCCAGTGAAGACTTCCTTAGTAAAACACAGTAAAGATTACATGGACACACACTGTTCCTTCTGTCAGCAACACCCCGAGCCTCTAGTTCATTTATTCTGCCAATGCCATTAATCTGATGTGCTTTGGAAAGACTTTTCCCTTTCTGTCATTGAGAACATTGATCAAGACTTTAGATTGAGCAGAAAAATCAAGAATCAAATCAAAGCTTGTGTCAGACTCGACTTCCTTTACCTCAGCTGAGAATAATGAATAATCAGGTTAAAGGTGTTCAGATTAAAGTACACACAGCATTAAACAGCACAGGGTCAGGCTTAGACATGTCCAACTAGAGAAATGACTACACACATCAATATATTACAGTCATTAACAAAACCAACACAACTTACCTGATTGTCCAGTTGAGTTGATCAATAATCCTTCATCAAGAGTCCAGTGAAGAGCCTGAGGAGATTAGTTTAGTCAAACACCAATGAAGAATGTGTCCAAAAATAATCCCAAACATGACCAAAACCCCCAATATTCCCCTTCAAATCCATGACAGAATCGTCCATCAATAGAGTCGAAGAGAAAGATTCAAAGATGTCCAGAAACAGGTCACAAACACAGGCAGTCCTCCAGTCGAAACAGTATTTCCCTCCAAAATCACACAGGCCTTCCTCTTTATATGGGGCCTACAGGAAGTATCACAATAAAAGTCCCTCAAATAATCACAACATGATGATTATAAAGACAAACACAAACCACTGAAATGACAATTAAAGACAATCTAGAGATGTAATGTAGGGTCACTGCATTGATGATTTATTTGCTTCACATCAGTGCTTATATCAGACGTCCAGCTTAATAACCGATACACAAACACAAATCAGTTTCAGAAAAGTGTCTTTTCCTACCAGAAGTAAATGAACACATTATTGTGTATTAAAACAGAAACACAAGCGTATTTCACACTTGTGCAGTGAGCTCCAGAGAGTGCTGCATATCAAATTTTTATGAGGTGGGTCGTTAGCCCAACACTCAACCCCCAACCTGGAGGATCAGGACACACACTCATACACTACGGACAATTTAGTGCATCAATTCCCCTATAGCGCATGTGTTTGGACTTGTGGGGGAAACCGGAGCACCCGGAGGAAACCCACGCCAACACGGGGAGAACATGCAAACTCCACACAGAAATGCCAACTGACCCAGCCGGGACTCGAACCAGCGACCTTCTTGCTGTGAGGCCACAGTGCTAACCACTGAGCCACTGTGCTGCCTGCCCAGCACTGATAAAAACTCATTTTAAAAAGCCAAACTCTAATAATCTTGATCACAGCACCTACTGTAGGATAGTGTTGATAATGCTGTGTGTTCATAACAGTAAAGATGCTGCTGTGATGCATTTATAGTTATAAATGAAGCTGTCAGACAGATGTGCCCATTAAAAGCAAGGATTCGTCTTCAGGATGATTCACAGAATGTTCGATGTTTGTCTCTCGTCCGCTGCTCCCTTTAAGAAAACAGAAACAGATGATTAAAGCACAGCCATGACCGCTGATGCTGCATCTACATGAATGTGTCAGAAATACACAATAAAGACAACACTGATATAAAGAGAGTCAAAATGATCTGATCTGAGATGAATCTCCTTTAAGTTTTCAGACTCAGTTTAGCTTATATCGGCTGTTCATCCATGTAAAGTGGCTTTGACACAATCTACACTGTATAAAGCGCTATAGAAATGAAGATGACTTGATTTATACGTGTCTATATGTGTTCTCTTCAGCTCGAGGGCACTGATGGGAGCACATCAAAGATTGAACCAAACTGATTTATTCTTTGTTTAATTGAAGTTTATTTTAATTTATATTATTTACAAAAAAACATCAATTAATGACAGTTTATCAGATGGAAACTTCATATTTAACTAGTGAAAACTGCTTCAGTTAGTGTAAAGTTGAATGTTCTTCATAGCATCTTGAGGGCCAGCTAATAGTGACACATTGAAATTTCTTAGTGGCTTTGTGCAAATGACCCCAGAAACTAAACAGGATCATATTACAATAAATAATACTCAATAACGTGGGCACTCACCAGAGACTTTAACTCTGAACTGCTGATATTTGGTGTCTCTGCTGCTCATGATCTTGAGTTTATAGAGTCCAGAGTGTGTGTTTGTGGTGTTGGTGATGCTCAGAGATGCGGTGTGAAGGTCCAGCTCCAGTCTGTCTGTGAATCTGCCATCGGCACCATCATATGTAGATGTATTATTGCTTTCTAAATCAGCTTTAGCTATTAGATTGTTTTCAGGGCCGAACAGCCACAGGATCAGAGCGTCTTCATGTAGTTCACCAACATCAGGGTTGAGTTCGGCACGATCGCCCTCCGCCACACACACCTTGTTTTCTTCATTTGTCATAGCGACACATGCAAGAGAAAATAAGATGATAAGTGAAAGCCTGAAGCAGATCATGTCATGTGTCATTTAAGCTTATTTATAGTCTCCTCATAAGGCGTTTATGGTATTTCAACAACATTAGCAGCAAAACTGGTTTGCTCTCTTACTTCCCCATCTTCAGGACTGTTTACATCTGGTCACATCATGTGTTTTTTCTGATGGAATATATATATACACATATCGTGAAAAGCACAGGTGTAAATGCCCTCTGAAACGCATTAGAGACGGAGATAAATCCGATCGCTCAGACCCCTTCAGGTTTTTGGGGACAGTAGGTTATACATAAATGAATGTTTTACACTTAAAAAAACACATATCTGTATGCCAGAAATAGACGTTTGATTTATCCTATAATGACAGTAATACCGAAGCCCAGCTTGTGCACATGTGCTGATGTTTTACTGAAACATTAGTGAAGTCCAAAGCCTCCTGTGGCCTTCACAAAAACAATCATTGTAAGCCAAATAAGATATAAAGCTTATGTTTCTGTAACTAATAAAATGAGCAGGTGTATCTGACGCTTTAGTCGACATAACCTTACAATGTAAATTTGCATATAGCGCAGGATTTGAAGATCCGGAATTAGTTTATCTAGTGTATGTATGTATACAAAAAAAATCTCTCTGTTAAACAGAAATTGGGGAAAAAAATAAACAGGGGGGCTAATAATTCTGACTTCAACCAGATATATATACACACACACATTTACCGGCCACTATATTAAGTACACCTGTCCAACTGCTCGTTAACACAAATGTCTAATCAGCCAATCACATGGCAGCAACTCAATGCATTTAGGCATGTAGACATGGTCAAGACGATCTGCTGCAGTTCAAAGCGAGCATCAGAACGGGGAAGAAAGGGGATTTAAGTGACTTTGAACGTGGCATGGTTGTTGGTGCCAGACGGGCTGGTCTGAGTATTTCAGAAACTGCTGATCTACTGGGATTTTCACGCACAACCATCTCTAGGGTTTACAGAGAATGGTCCGACAAAGAGGAAATATCCAGTGAGCGGCAGTTCTGTGGGCGCAAATGCCTTGTTGATGCCAGAGGTCAGAGGAGAATGGCCAGACTGGTTCCAGCTGATAGAAAGGCAACAGTAACTCAAATAAGCACTCGTTACAACCGAGGTCTGCAGAAGAGCATCTCTGAACGCACAACACGTCCAACCTTGAGGCGGATGGGCTACAGCAGCAGAAGACCACACCGGGTGTCACTCCTGTCAGCTAAGAACAGGAAACTGAGGCTACAATTCACACAGGCTCACCAAAACTGGACAATAGAAGATTGGAAAAACGTTGCCTGGTCTGATGAGTCTCCATTTCTGCTGCCACATTCGGATGGTCGGGTCAGAATTTGGCATCAACAACATGAAAGCATGGATCCATCCTGCCTTGTATCAACGGTTCAGGCTGGTGGTGGTGGTGGTGTAATGGTGTGGGGGATATTTTCTTGGCACACTTTGGGCCCATTAGTACCAATTGAGCATCGTGTCAACGCCACAGCCTACCTGAGTATTGTTGCTGACCATGTCAATTTCTTTATGACCACAGTGTACTTCCAGCAGGATAACGCACCATGTCATAAAGCGTGAATCATCTCAGACTGGTTTCTTAAACATGACAATGAGTTCACTGTACTCAAATGGCCTCCACAGTCACCAGATGTCAATCCAATAGAGCACCTTTGGGATGTGGTGGAACGGGAGATACGCATCATGGATGTGCAGCCGACAAATCTGCAGCAACTGTGTGATGCTATCATGTCAATATGGAGCAAAACCTCTGAGGAATATTTCCAGTACCTTGTGAATCTATGCCACGAAGGATTAAGGCAGTTCTGAAGACAAAAGGGGTCCAACCCGGTACTAGTAAGGTGTACCTAATAAAGTGGCCGGTGAGTGTATACTAGCATATATTTATCTAGTCAAGTGTAAATGGATATCAAATGTAAAACACATGAAGTGAGCAGCTTGTACAGACCCATACTGTCTACTTTCCTCAATCTCCATTGTAAAAAAGCACAGTAAGAAGTATACATTGGCTAATGTCTAACACACTGTGTAAATACGCGGTTAACAGCACTATAGGACTAGCAGTTGCCATTTGTCTTTCAGGGTGAGTTAATGTCGCAGCATCTAAACTGTACATCTGCAGATCTAAACATGCATGATTATGGCAGTAAACATGAGCTGCTCACCGACAGCAATAATGGCGAATCTCTTGGATTTGTCTTCTCTGCTGCTGCTGCTGCTGCTGATCTGCAGCTTATAAACATCAGAATGAGCCGTACTGATGTTAAAGATGCTCAGAGATCCAGTCTGATGATCCAGCTGCAGTCGGTCTCTGAATCTCACGTCATTCCCTTCGTACACTGACATCTTATTGGCGGCTCTGTTGATTTCAGCAATGCACGTGTCGTTATCTCCATGAGTCCACAATATCTTCGCATCTGCCTCCAGTTCAGTGATATCCGTGTTTAGAGTCACACAGTCTCCTACTGCACTCTTTATTGTATCCACTTCATGTCACAACACAACATGCAACAGAAGAAATACCACAATAAGCAGATGCATTTACACTCACTTGAATACTGGATATAAGCGTATTAAAGGAGACCTATTATGCACCTTTTTTAGAAGAGGTCAAATGAGTGTGTAGTGAAGTTTGAGCTGAGAATAGCACACAGATAATGTTTTCTAGCTCTCTGAAACTGACCCTTTCAGGCTTTGATCCTAATTGTGGCGTTTTGGTGACTGTCGCTTTAAATTTAAATGAGATTGTGCTCTTTTCAGTAGAGGGCGGAGCTACAGACGGCTGTGCGTCACCATAGCGACAGGTGTGCATGTGTGGTTCAGTGTCAGTGTGTGCTTCATGCTTCTGTCAGTCTATGGAGACTCCTGTCGCTGTTCATCTGTGCTTCATCTAAAACTCCACATCTATAATCCTCTTAGTCTATGCTGACATTATCTTCAGCAGCTCAAACACTCTAATGGCTAATGGACAGACGGCTGCTTCTCTCTCAGGGCTGCTGTTTATGCTAATGAGGGAGAAATGGGCACAAGTGGGCGGGGCTTTCCCCCTCTGATGACACATACAAAGGGAGAATGTCAATCAAAGTGTTTCTGCATCAAGTCTGATTATAACAAATACAATGAATTCATGTTGACCATTAGAGGCTGGAGATATTCACACACTGCTGACACACAACTGGCTTTAAACCCCGCATCAATGTCATTTTTGTATAATAGGCCCCCTTTAATGTTTTGATTTAATGAAGATACTTGAGCTACTCACGCCACACGGTGACTCTAAATGTTTTATACGAGACATTAGATTTGCTTTTGATTTGTAGGTAATAAACTCCAGAGTCTGTGCTTTTGCAGTTTGTAATCTGAAGAGATCCGCTCGTACGGTCCAGCTCCAATCTGTCTTTGAATCTGCCATCGTCACTGGAACCTCCATAATTACTAGCAATAAGTTCAGATCCAAACTTCCAGCAGACCTGATCATCAGTGTTCAGTTCACTCAGACCGGTGTGTAGATGGATATTTTCTCCCTCTGAGAATCGCAGCGAGTCCTCTGCAGGAGCAGCACAGAAGAGCAGGAAAGAAATGCAAACAGCAGAAATAATGATGTAAAAACTCAACATAATCTCAACAGCTTTACATCTGTCAGTACCTGAATATACACACTCTTCCTTATGGAAATGCAAGCAATTCTTGCTTCTTGCCTTTTTTCAATGAAAGAATTTAGACATGTTGGCTCTTTTACATGCTGAAGAGATTAAGCAAAGGCTGAGATGTGAAACAGATTCATACTTTCACATCTGGAACAGACACACACACATTTGTCTTGTGTATGTTCTTTCATTTCTCTGAAGCACATGTACTGTGTGTACAGTTGAGAAATGATCTCAGATCAAATATTGCAATTGTATTATAAATATAATGTGACCCATGATATGACAGGCATGATGTATTATTGTATATATTATATGTATGATTGTGCAAGATGTATGTTGTTTTTATCAAATAAAGGATTACAGGTGGCCAAATTCAGTCCTGGAAAAGCACAGTCCTGCCGGCATGTGTTTATTTACTAACTAATCAAAGTCTAAGTGTGATTAGAAACACAAAGACATTTATATGAAGGTTTTCCTCATGATTGTGGCTCTGCGGGACTGAAATAGTTCCCTCCTGTATTAGAGTCAATAATATATCACAGTAAGGGATGTTTACTTACTTTCACATCTTTGTCATTTTAAACCAAAATGTAAGCACTGACTCATGTTGTCCTTCCCTGCTAATGTAAGCTTGCTGGATAATGTTAACTAATAGTCAAATATGTACACTTTACACCATGCATACACATACGGAAATCACTTTGCATAAAATCTGCTAAATGAACTAATGTAAATGTCTGTTTCTAATGAATGGAAGTAAGCGAACACACATTGACTGACCGCTAATAACCCACACTAGCAGCAGCACGGCTAATGTAGCATGTCTATACTAACATTCACAATGAAACACTGCGCTACTCACCATGGACAATAACCTTGAATCTCTTGGATTTGTTCTCTCTGACACTGTCTGTGTAGAGCTTCAGCTGATAATCTCCTGAGCGTGTGATTTGGACATCTCTGATGGTGAGGTCTCCGGTCTCACTGTCTATCTGCAGTCGTCCTTTGAATCCCTTGTCATTTGTGTAGGAGTACTCAGTTGTCTTTACATTAATCTCAGCGATGCGAGAGCCTTTAGGTCCAAACCTCCAGCTTATTTTATGATATTTCTGTATATCAGTTACACCAGTGTGTAGAGTGACAGAATCACCCTTTATCACTTCCTTTGTCTTCATTTCATCTGTTCATAACACCCAGTACAGGTAAGTAATGGTAAACATCACTACTCAGACAGAGGTTCAAGTTTTACACTTAAAAAATACCATAGTAGTTTATAGTAAATACTGCAGTGTTTTTGAACCATAGCGAAGTACTTGAATCTGCTGTGGTGATTCTACAGTTGCTATTGTAACACAACAACTACACAAGAGTCTGACAAAAGTCTTGTCGTCTATCCAAGTTTTAGGATCAGCAAATAATAACTTGACTTCTAGTTGATCATTTGGTATCAGAAGTGGCTTATATGAAAGGCAAAGGCCTCTAGATTACGCTTATTTGACCACAATAAAAGATTATCATGCCTTGATTTTGAATGATTTAATTAGGACAGTAAGGTCTGACTTTGCTGAGACAAAAGTCTTGTGACTGAACAGAAATAATGTCCAGTATAGAATATAAAGTCATGGTGCAGTGGAAGAAGAATGAATATTGTGTCTGACTCCATGAGCTTGGAGGACTGCATCCATACATCTCTGCAATGACTCAAATCACTGATTAATAAAGTCATCTGGAATGGCAAAGAAAGCGTTCTTGCAGGACTCCCAGAGTTCATCAAGATTCTTTGGATTCATCTTCAATGCCTCCTCCTTACTCTTACCCCAGACATGCATAATAATGTTCATGTCTGGTGACTGGGCTGGCCAATCCTGGAGCACCTTGACCTTCTTTGCTTTCAGGAACTTTGATGTGGAGGCTGAAGTATGAGAAGGAGCGCTATCCTGCTGGAGAATTTGCCCTCTCCTGTGGTTTGTAATGTAATGGGCAGCACAAATGTCTTGATACCTCAGGCTGTTGATGTTGCAGATCTCTCGCACGCCCCCATACTGAATGGAACCCCAAACCATGATGTTTCCTTCACCAAACTTGACTGATTTCTGTGAGAATCTTGGCTCCATGTGGGTTCCAGCAGGTCTTCTGCAGTATTTGTGATGATTGGGATGCAGTTCAACAGATACCTTAGATGGCGCCGATGAAGATGGCCGCCTCCGTGTTGAGCTCTGCTGTTGTTTTTGTGTTTT
>CAIGQV010000889.1:0-23699 GCA_903798115.1 Danio jaintianensis
AATCTGCAGTGCTGGTGGTCCTCCAGGAACGTGGTTGAGAAACACTGCTTTAGAAGTAACTTTTTGTTCTCCAAAGAACATTTTAGAGGAAAGTTCAATATTTTTTGGTAACACTTTAGTTTAGGTCACAATTCATGCTATTAACGAACCATTAGCTAACACTACTAGCTTAATAAACTACTAATTAGCTGTTTATTAACTCTTTAACAGGCATCATAACCACCTGGTCGACCCTTTATCCATAGGCTATCATTATTATTTTAATTGCTTATTACTATTTATCAGAGTTGTGTCAGTATGTTATCCAATGCAAGCGTGGGCCAAATAATTTCAAGAGTGCACCTTAAAGGGTTAATAATTAGTAAGCTAGAAGTTTTGGGTAGGATTAGGGATGCAAAATAACCATACTTTATAACTAGTAATGAACTAGTGAGCTAGTAATTAATAGCAGGTAACACTTTATAATAACTGCACACTATAAATCCTTAATGAATCATTAGCAAATAGTTAATGTTAATGCTTAATGTTAAGCATTAAGTCTACATTAATAGACATTTAGTAAGAAGTTTGTACATAATGCAACACATAATGTGCTACGTGATTGTATTTTCATACTTAATGATTAATTACTGAATTAAGCATTGCATTATTTACAAAGCCGTTATTGATGATCGTTCAAAATGAGCGAGTAAATGATTAACAAACTATTCAATTATGAACATTTATGCATTTTAATTGTCAGGCATATAGTAATGGCTACTCTGGATGTTAATAAAGGCTTTATTAACACATGTACATCCAGTTTTGTGAACTAATCTGGAGTGAGGACTATTTGTGCTTTGTAAATCCCTCATAAATGACAATTAAAGGCTCAGTTGTATCCCAAACAGAAAAAGGAAATGATGTACTTTTAAAAAAATGCTGTATTTTAAACATCACCATATAACATTGAAAGCTTTTATCAGATTGTTATAGTGCTAAATTATTACCTTGTTGTTGTTTTATTAAATTTATCAAAAATTACATACGATTGCAAAGATTTTTCATTTGATAAGCATGTAGTGTGGTGAGTTTTATCTTTGTTTCAGTTCCAGCAAACTTTTGATTTGTGTTTAAAAAAGTGGAATGCTTTATGAATGATTTTCATTGGCCAAGTGATTCCTTATACATAAATATATTTTTATTTTTGAGCATCTCATTTTATTTGTTTATCTTGCAGAGCAAGGAAAAAATGTGTATTTTGATTTATCATTAATATTTAAAGTTGTTTAGGAGTTTCGAGTGAGTGACGTCATTGCTAATGGACCTGGTCTCTCAGAACAGCATGTGACTGGAGAGAGTCAGGTATGTTTTTGCAGTGCTCTGGAATTAACAGTAAAAATGTAGTTTATTATTGGGAGTTTTATGCTAGTTTTGGTCATAAAGGTGTTACGAAATAGAAACAATTGGGTTAGTTTGATCTGTTTGCATTTTTTATTAAACACATTTTCGCAAGTGTTTTTCGAAATGTGTTCTCTAGGATAAATGTTGGTAGATTGAGTTTGTGTAACTGTCATTACGTGTAGTATGTGTATGAGTCTTGTTGTAATGTCAGAAATAATGTTTAAAAACAAATCTGTATATAAAAATTGCAGTTGGTTTTAAAGAGGACAGTGTAAATGTGTTTTATTTTGCATCCTTCAGCTGGTGTACAGTGAGTGAAGGAACGTGTTCATTTTCTGTCCTCTGTCAATAGACTGCAGACTCGCTTCTCCAAAAAGGCCTGGTGTCAGTTGTCCATTTGTGGTGCTGGGTGAGACACGCTACACGCAGCCTATAACTGTAAAAAATTGCAGGAAAAACCCAGGCTCATTTTGATTACGTACCCCTATATACATTTCTGGAGAGCGCCAAATACGTCCCAGGAGCTTCATTTTTTTGCAGTTTTTGTTTTCGCGAATCCACCAGAGGGCGCTGTGTACGCTTTTTCAGATCTCAAATTTCTCTCACGAGTGCCATTCACACCTGCTGTTCTCGCATAAATCCACCAGAGGCCGCTGTTGACTGACCGACCGACCGACTGATCCAACCCCACCCACCGCCTTCTCTAAACCCAACCGACAGTGTTTTCAAAAGCAATCCAAAAAAAAGAAAAGCTCTCAGCTGACGTTTACCACGTTTTCAGATTTTACCACATTCTCACCCTGTTATTTACTTGTTTATTATATATTTTTGGCTTTTGTTTTTGCTTTCTGGAACCGTTATTCGCCAGACTCGAACCCTGTTGTCATGGTCAACTCCTCTCTGCGTCTCAAATTCTCTGACGTACATGTCGAGCTACTGGACAATCTGGTAACAGCGGGAAAGCCATTCATATGAAGGTAAGCATTCAGCTTGTGTCACGAAAACAAATGGTGTCATACCGACCCTTAGCATTCGTTTTAAAGATGAAATGCAGCCATACGTACTTCTGGCTACATAATTCACGATCTCCAGCAATGTATATAGGGCTACGTTTTCAGAATGAGCCCATGTTGTTTGTATCCTATGTTAATGTAAATGGTGTAATGTAATACAGCTTGTGGTTTGTCTGCTTGAATGCTTTTTATTGCGTTTATTATTTTTGTATTATTCAAAATGGTTTTCGCCATTAAGATGATGAAAATTCTGTCATCGTTTACTCAACTTTCACTTGTAACAAACCTATTTGAGCTTCTTTCTTCTGTTAAACACAAAAGGAGATATTTTGAAGAAAGCTGGAAACCATTGACTTCCACAGTACTCAATGCTTTTCAGTACTGACAGTGGCTCCAGATTTCTTCCAAAAATCATATTTATAAAGGTTTAGAACCACTTGGCGATGAGTAAATAGTGAGTAAATTTTCATTTTTTGGGGGTGAACCACTCCTTTAAAAGGGCGGCACAGTGGCTCAGTGGTTAGCAATGTCACCTCACAGCAAGAAGGTCGCTGGTTCGAGTCCCGGCTGGGTAATTTGGTGTTTCTGTGTGGAGTTTGCTTGTTCTTCCCGTAGGGGAATTGGGCAAGCTAAATTGGGCGTAGTGTATGAGTGTGTGTGTGAATGAGTGTGTGTGGGTGTTTCCCAGTACTGGATTGCGGCTAGAAGGTCATCCACTGTATTAAACATATGCCGGAATAGTTAGTGATTCATTCCGCTGTGGCGACCCCTGATAAATAAGGGACGAAGCTGAAGGAAAATAATCGAATATTCCTCTAAACGTAGAACTGCTACATGCTAAATCACATTTAAAAAAACAACGTAAACAAAGAAACAAAACAATAAAAGGAGGTAAGATTCAAGCCGTTTGCTAATGTTCCACCCGGCTTTACACTTGTTAAATACATAAGACACATACGACATTCAACCTGCGATACAGTGCCAATCTTTCCAAGGAAATGATTTGGAAGCATAATAGATATGACATCTTCCTGTATGGATGGTGGTGGTCTGTATGTATGTGTGTGACTGGAGCAGTGTGTGGACGGAGCAGAAAGGAGGTAAATTTAGCCCAGGGTGATATTAATAGATTCAGTGTCAGCCATGCCTGGATGGTGCACACCTGCACTGAGGCCAAAATCACACACACACTGGGGATGGTGTGTCCTTGACGGGGATTTGGACAGGGGTGCTGCTGGTGTCCTCATGTCCTTCATTTGGAGGTTGGTTGGGAATATCTATTTGCTATATTACAAATTGTGTTACATTTACTGCTGCATTGAAGAAAAATGATTCCAAAAACCTTTTAATAACAAATAAATGTACATGTTACCGTTAACAAAATGAAAAAAAGGGGAAAAAATCATTAAACTGTGATGTATGTGTTTTCACAAAGTCAAAATGTAATTGATAAATGTGGTCTAAGTTTAAATATCACAAAACGAAATACATTTTTAGACGTTTGCCACAGTAAAAGTGCACGTTTCTGCAGAACGACCCTTTAATTGTGATTACAAAAAAAGAAAGAAAAGATTCACATGAGCTGCTGATGTGAATGTGATTTGACACCATCACCGGTGAGGCCTGAAATGTGATTACAAGGGGTTTTTGTGGGCTTTGATTCAGAAGTGGGAGAGCTGGGAAATGTCAAGAAGGGATTAACTGTAATTTAGAGCTGTGAAAATACGGTATTGTGCTGTGTAATTCTGCTCCGTGTCCACATCCTGAGGGAACCGCCAATAAAACACAATCTTCTCCTGTGATTCAGCCAGATTCATCCAAAAGCAGAAGCTAAATCCAACTTTAACTCATTGATTCAGCTCAACGTTCACAACTTCCATTCATCCATCCATTTTCCTTTAGCTTAGTCCCTTATTCATCAGGGGTCACCACAGCGGAATGAACCGCCAACTATTCCAGTATATGTTTTACACAGCGGATGCCCTTCAAGCTACAACCCAGTACTGGGAAACACCCATACACACTCACACTCACACACTACGGCCAATTTAGTTCATCAATTCCCCTATAGCGCATGTGTTTGGACTGTGGGGGAAACCGGAGCACCCGGAGGAAACGACAGAAAACTTTTGGCCACGACTAGTAGTATTTTTTTACCACACTGTACAAAAATGCAAGGCTCTACACAATTCATTCATGTTGTTCCAACTCAAATCCATTGAGTTAACCTAACATTTATAGCTTTACACTGAAGAAAAATATTCAAACATGATTCCTTGGATTTACTCAATTTGTTTTACGTTAAGTGGTTGTAAACAATTTATTTGGGCTGAATTTAAACAAACAAATTAAGTTGAAAATTATTCAATTTAACTTGTTTGTTTCAATTCAACACAAATAAATAGTTGGCAGCAGTTTTCCAGACATCATCTTTTTTCAGTGTACCTCAGATCTATTCCTCAGATAAAATACACTGTAAACAGTGTAAAACTTAAACAATTGACTTCAGCTTGTTACAACTACATGAATAAATTAGTTTCCACTGAATTTATTATGGTTTCAGTAATAAATAAGTTGGAAAAACTTGATTCTTTTAGGTGTAAGAAGTTGAAGTCATTTATTTAAGTTGATCCAATGAGGCTTTTTTTTTCAGTGTACTAGCAATAGCATAATATTACATGTATTTAGTTTAGTCCAACATACAACTTTACTTTGATTTGACGGTGTAATAAACATTTAATTTGAACCAAATAAACCTAAATATTTAAGTTGAACCAAAGTAATTCAATTAATTTGTGATCTATAAAAACAATATTATTTTCTTATTGAACACAACACTCCACAAACAGTACCTACAGTCTGGTGACTTTATTATACATGTTTTAGTTCAAATAGGCTACCAAAATATTTGTAAAAATCACCATAATGTACATAAAACTAAATATTTAGTTTTGCTGAAGATGAATAGCTAGTCTACATGTTTGTTTTAGATTATTTGTGTATTGCAACCTGTCTATAGTATTGTGAAAAGGAAAAGCTGGTCACGCTGAAAATTACTTGTTGATATTTTAGCTGACGAAGTCTATGGTTAGAGCAGCGGTCAAAAGCTGCAGGTGCATTTTGCAGATAGAGCACGGTGGTATCTGTGGCGGCGGTGGGAACACAATGAAGTGTGACCAACTGTATATATACAATACCAAGAAAAAGTAAGTGAACCCTTTGGATAAATTTCACAGAAAATGCGTTCTGATCTTCATCTGTCACAACAATAAAACACAGTCTGCTTCAACTAATACCACACAAATATGATGTTTTCATGTTTTTATTGAACACAACATGTAAACGTTCACAGTGCAGGGTGAAAAAAGTAACCTTTGTGTAACCCTCCTATGGTAGCAATAACCTCACCCAGAAGTTTCCTGTAGTTGCAGATCAGACATGCATAACGGGAGGGAGGGATTTTGGGTTTCAGTTCAGCAATATTCTTGGGATGTCTAGTGTGAATCGTTCTCTTGAGGTCATGCCACAGCATCTCAATCGGGTTGAGGTCAGGACTCTGACTGAGCCACACCAGAAGGTGTAATTTCTTCTGTTGGATCCGCTCTGTTGTTGATTTACTTCTATGCTTTGGGTTGTTGTCCTGTTGCATCACCCATCCTCTGTTGATATATATATATATATATATATATATATATATAGTAAACAATATATTTGCTTTGTGTGAATGTCATTTTTTTCTTAACGACAATAAATAGTTTTGATTTAGATTCCATTCAATTCAACAGTAAGTTGGTTCAAAGTATTATTTTTTTCAGTGTAGAAACCAACAATATACAGAGAAATAAGATGTGGCGTATTGAACAATAACTTTAATTATCTTTGCTTAAGCTTCCCAGTCACACAAGCTGTTTATAGAAAGTAAGAGGCGTCCACATGCGTTATCATATGTATATGATGAGATTTATGTAGGAGGTGCTGCACATGGGGAAATGTGAGATCTTTAAGTTCTGGAGGAGATTAAATAAGAGAAAGATACAGATGGATAAAGAGCGTTTTGAGATATTTGCATACTGGAGAATGAATGTTTAATCAACATTGCTTTATTCAAAAAATTTACAATTATAGTTAGAGGCTACATATTTAAAATGTCCTAGTAATAATTACACACACACACACATATATATATATATATATATATATATACACACACACACACTCACTGGCCACTTTATTAGGTACACCTGTCCAACTGCCCGTTAACGCAAATTCCTAATCAGCCAATCACATGGCAGCAACTCAATGCATGTAGACATGGTCAAGACGATCTGCTGCAGTTCAAAGCGAGCATCAGAATGGGGAAGAAAGGTGTTTTAATTGACTTTGAACGTGGCATGGTTGTTGGTGCCAGACGGGCTGGTCTGAGTATTTCAGAAACTGCTGATCTACTGGGATTTTCACGCACAACCATCTCTAGGGTTTACAGAGAATGGTCTGAAGAAGAGGAAATATCCAGTGAGCGGCAGTTCTGTGGGCGCAAATGCCTTGTTGATGCCAGAGGTCAGAGGAGAATGGCCAGACTGGTTCCAGCTGATAGAAAGGCAACAGTAACTCAAATAACCACTTTATGACCACAGTGTTCCCATCTTCTGATGGCTACTTCCAGCAGAATAACGCACCATGTCATAAACCGCGAATCATCTCAGACTGGTTTCTTGAACATGACAATGAGTTCACTGTACTCAAATGTCCTTCACAGTCACCAGATCTCAATTCAATAGAGCACCTTTGGGATGTGGTGGAACGGGAGATTGGCATCATGGATGTGCAGCCGACAAATCTGCAGCAACTGCGTGATGCTATCATGTCAATATGAAGCAAAATCTCTGAGGAATATTTCCAGTACCTTGTTGAATCTATGCCACGAAGGATTAAGGCAGTTCTGAAGGCAAAAGGGGGTACAACCCGGTACTAGTAAGGTGTACCTAATAAAGTGGCCGGTGAGTGTATATATATATATATATATATATATAGAATGCATGGACTGCCCAGATTGCATTACTTTTCAGAGAGAATTGAAAAAAAAGTGTGCTTGAAATACAGAAACAATAAATGACAGTTTTTATGTTTTTACAGTAAAAAGTTTTAATGTGATGTATATGTATTGTGTATTTGTTTTCTGTTTTCTATCGTATTTAACAACATCACTTTGCTCATATAATAGGATATAATCAATATCAAAATAAGGAGCTCACACTCAAGGTGGACTTATAAATAAATAAATGTTCACTGGATGGCATTTGCTAAATTAAGCATATAAATTAATAATTATAATATATGACGTCACGGTGGCGCAGTGGGTAGCACGATGGCCTCACAGCAATAATGTCGCTGGTTCGAGCCTCGGCTGGGTCAGTTTTGTGTGGAGTTTACATGTTCTCCCCGTGTTGGCGTGGGTTTCCTGCTAATGGTCTAATCAGATTCAATGATTTATGCTAAGCTAAGCTAAAATTTCTGCCGGAGATCGGCTGAATGCGCCGTCTTTCGGATGAGACGTTAAACCGAGGTCCTGACTCTCTGTGGTCATTACAAATTCCAGGATGTCCTTCGAAAAAGAGTAGGGGTTTAACCCCGGCATCCTGGCCAAATTTGCCCACTGGCCTCTGTCCATCATGGCCTCCTAACCATCCCCATATCATAATTGGCTTCATCACTCTGTCTCCTCTCCACCAATCAGCTGGTGTGTGGTGTGCGGTCTGGCGCAATATGGCTGCCGTCGCGTCATCCAGGTGGATGCTGCACACTGGTGGTGGATGAGGAGATTCCCCCAATGTGTAAAGCGCTTTGAGTGTATAGAAAAGCGCTATATAAATGTAAGAAATTATTATTATTATTATTATTATTATTATTATTCAAACTGTTAAGTTTTACCATTTTTGGAAAAAAAAGTGGTGTGTTCCTTTATCATTTTATAATTAGGGTAACCATAGCAACAGTAAGTTGCTCAAAAAACATTTAACTCCAATAAACACCAGTGACCAACTAAGACGTGTTGTTATTACATGTGACGAGTGTTTCGTTATCTAAATGCGTCAATTAGTAAAAAGAAGTTATATTATGTATATGTTTCTGTTCATCGTGCGTCTGTTGATGGAGATCTATTTCTGCATTCGATTAAGCTGACAGTAAATGCGAAGATGTCGCTTCATAAAAGTACAGCGGAAAGATCATTATTCCCATGCAAACATTTAAAAAAGTTCATTTACTTCCATGCCGGTGACAGTTTCTAAAGCCAATTAAACCCGCATAGGCGATACTGGAAAGCTGCCCACTCTGTTCCAGCAGTCCATGCAAACATTAAGCACACAGATGAAACTAATTGGCTGCTCTGTCAGAATGTAGAAATAGACTTAAAGGCCACTGCGAGTCGTGAAATAATGCGATGACGGGTGGCTCACACTTTACACATTAACAGCAAGCTGTAAATATCTGCGTTTGGGGCTCGGAGATAAAAGTCTCAAACATCAGGATGCGAGGGGTATTGGAAGAAGGCTGATTATCTAAAGTGTGAATACAAAAAGTTTATGTGGTTCTTGGTGACCCTGAATCTTCTCCAGGACCACTCGCCTCAGCAGCCTGATATAATTGGGGTTTACCAACCAGCAAATGTGCTCCTTCTGCAATTAGTGTCAGCCATATGGAAAACAGTGATTATTCCTAATGGCTTTCTAGTCTGAGGACGAGAGGGAATATAGGAACATGAACCCCATACTTGTCTGCAGTTAAAAGGCGACCTATTATGCAAACGTCACTTCCATAAGGGGTTTAACACAGTTGTCTGTCAGCAGTGGGTGAATATAACCAGCTTCTATAATGGTAGAAATGTATTAATTTATTTCTTATAATCAGACTTGATGAAAACAGCCTGCAGAAACACTTTGATTGACATTCTCCCTTTGTACGTGTCATCAGAGGGGGGAAAGCCCCGCCCACTAGTGACCATCTCTCCCTCATTAGCGTAGGACATTAGTTTGTTTTTGAATCTGCCACTATGCTGACACACAGGCGTCTGTAGCTCCGCCCTCTTCTGAAAAGAGCACAATGTCATTTGCATTTAAAGCGACAGTCACCAAAATGACACCAAAGCCTAAAAGGGTCAGTTTCAGAGAGTTAGAAAACATTATTTGTGTGGTATTTTGAGCTGAAACTACACATACACACAACTCTAGCAACATCAGAGACTTATTTTACATCATGTAAAAAGGGGCATAATAGGTCACCTTTAAAGAGCCCGTATTATGGGTTTTTGTAAATGATCTTCATGTAGTGTGTAACACAGCTCTAAGTGAATGAAGACATCCAGCTGAGGTTTAAATCTGAAAGTGCACCGTGTTTAAAACGATTGATTCTGTAACGAAATAGTCGACTCAGAGTCGAATGAATGAATCGTGTTGGGTTCGGATCTTTAGCTTGAACGTGTCGACGTTGATACAGTACATCACCAAATATGAAGTGCCGGTTCTGGTAAAAACGTGAGCGCGCCTTTCCCTTCAGACACTAGCGGAGCGCGGGGGGATCACGGGACTGATCATGACACGAAGATGACTATCACTGACAGATGGAGATGGCTGAGCGCAGCTTGTAATCACTCATCTGTTATAGATCAGTGCTTGTACTGTATCTCTCAGATGAAATCTTTATGGGCTATTCACATATTGCGTCCAAAACCACGTTGAAAACGCGACGCGTGCTTCTTCCTTTACCGATTTAAATGCGTTTCTGAACTCTTGATCCTCTGCTGTTTGTCTTTGCTATAGCCACCATCAGCTGTTCGTCACACGCGCGGCGCCATCAGTTTTCAAAATAGTTGAACTTTAGCCACTGTGTGGATTAATACTGTATGTGTGTCGTTGTTATTACTTGGGGTTAGGGTTAAGAGTAGAGTAATATGCTGGTGTTTAACTGCATTGCTTTATTGCATTCCTGCATTGGGCTCACACATACTCTCTGCTACTTCATAGCCATGGTGGGCGTTTCTGTCTGTCTCCCGCTGAACCCAATTGACCAATCACAACAGACTGGGTCATCAGACCAATCAGCGCAGATTAGCCTCACGCTAAGGAGGGGTTTGGGAACAAATGAATCGCTGAACTAATCATATGGGAGTCATTGCGATAATTAGGTAAAAATAAATGCATATTATAAGACAATGCAAGTGTTTTTTGACCTTGCATGCAGATCAGCCTGTTGTTGGAGACCCCCAAAACCAAAATATGACCATTTATAATGCAAAATAGGGGCTCTTTAAAAGCTTTAGGAAGCTCCTTTTTTAAGACTTTTTTTGTTTGGGACAACTTCATTGTTTTATGTTCAGTCCACTTAAATTTGTAAACACAATTAAGTTAACTTAATCGATCTGTGTTGGGACAACATGAATGAATGGTGTGGAAGCCAGCATTATTTTATTTTACAGTATATATATGCATGGAAATGGCGACGCGGTGGCACAGTGGGTAGCACGTTCGCCTCACAGCAAGAAGGTCGCTGGTTCGAGCCTCGGCTGGGTCAGTTGGCATTTCTGTGTGGAGTTTGCATGTTCTCCCCGTGTTCGCGTGGGTTTCCTCCGGGTGCTCCGGTTTCCCCCACAAGTCCAAAGACATGCGGTACAGGTGAATTGGGTAAGCTAAAATTGTCCGTAGTGTATGTGTGTGAATGAGTGTGTATGAATGTTTCCCAGTGATGGGTTGCAGCTGGAAGGGCATCCGCTGCGTAAAACATATGCTGGATAAGTTGGCGGTTCATTCCGCTGTGGCGACCCCAGATTAATAAAGGGACTAAGCCGAAAAGAAAATGAATGAATGAATGAATGCATGGAAATGCGGGAGATTGACGACATACACTCTGCATGCTACAAAAAACATGCTCATGAACAGAGAAATCACAAATTCCCTTAAGCTTTTTGACGTATCATTGTAATATAAACACATCCTGTTTTTTCTAAAAGCATCTTATAGAGATTAAAGCGATTTCCTCAATTTTTCCTCACACTCAACTGGTTCAATTTTTTTTACGAATTTCTTTGTTCTGTTGAACATTCTGAATATTCTGAAGAATGTTGGGGAAAGGCAGTCATTGACATCTATAGCAGGATCAAAAAATAATATGGAAGTCAATAGCAATGTTTCCATCCACTTATTTTACGAACATTTTGAACAATCGCATAATCCGTAATTGAAAAAAATGCGTAATGGGCATTGCATTCTGGGTGCTGGAGTGGACATCAAAATCGAGGGTCAAAATGGATGGATCGAGGGTATATCTATGTAACCTTCCCTCATTCACTTGATGAAGTGGAACACACTTTAAAATGGCAGTAGGGCTTCCCCTGAGGGAACAAGGGAAGGAAAGTTTGAGAGTACATGTCTAAAAGTGGAGGGGAACGCAGCCATTGTTCTCCATAAATATTGCTTGAATATGAAAGCACATGAAAACATTCCTCTTTCGTCTTTATTTCTATATTTAAAACATGATCAAGTCCATTCTAGTGAACTGAATGAGTTAGTGACATTGTAAAGATGCAATATTTTAGAAATCACAGATTTGGAAAGATCAACTTCTCTTGCAATGACTTACTTGATTGGTGTCGATGGAGCTTCTCTTCAATGAATCATCCTCCAATAGCTGCATTCATGTTGAACTGAACTGAATCTGAAAAATAATTACCTGACGTACTATGATCTTAGTTTTTATCCTTGCTTTGACACAATGAAACACAATAGGTAACCTGCGTTTCGAAATGATACCTCACAGCAAACAACAAACATCTTGAAGCATTCATTTCACTCACAAAGTGCCTTGATGATAAAAAAAAACATACAAAAAATGGTTTCGAAGTTGTCGCGCTAATGGACCCTTTACACATTTCCAGGTTTCTCAGTAGCAGAAGTCATCATAGTCGGGTAAACTTATAGTGCAGTGAATGGGAGAGTACAACCAATATTCTTTTACAATCGTACTTGCTTAAATAATAAAAGAAAATCTCCACGATGGTGTTATCAAGACTTCCAGAGAAAGAAAACAAATTGTGTGAGACGGCAGCCAGAAGAGAGAATAACATCCAATTTATGTAAATTACGTCAAATGTTGTGAATTAAGAAGTGCATACTCTAAATATTACAAACTTTCAAGGATGTAAGATGCTGATGATGGTTAAATGCATCATGTCTTGTAAAAAAGGCTCCATTGATTGGTTGGTATCATATCTGGCGGCGTGGCCTGTGGAGAGAGATGACATGTGGGAAAACATTCCTTCTTCCTTGATTAAAAATGAAGAGAGTAAACCTCCGATTTGTAGTGAAAAATGCTTTTTATCATTACAAAAGCAACCCTTCAATAAAAGTTCTACCTAATTGATAAGCCCATGCAATATCTGCTCCAAATAAGAACCCTACCACACAATAATCAATTCAAGTTTATTTGTATTGCACTTTTCACAATAATCCTAATAATGCGTATACTAGTAAATGACGCATAATCTAAGGGTGCTTTCACAGCTAGGTGTTTGTTTCGGAACCTGTCTCATTTGCCCAGTTAGCACGGTTCGTTTGGTATATGTGAAACCTGCAGGATCCGCACCAAATGAATCGGTTCGAGATCGCCTGAATGAGGCAAGATATCCTCACTGCAGTCTGTATCACGATAATGTACTAAGGTCTAATACCTAGTGGACATTGTACCGCCCACTAAGGTAATGCCCATACTACTGTGACGGTTGGGTTTAGGGTAGGGGGAGGTGTAGGCGATTGTCCATTACATAGTGGACCTGGTCCAGTACGTCATCAAGCTGCGGGTGGTCTCTCGAATGAGGTGGTCTCGGAGAGTTTACTCGCATGTGACTTGTTTTAACTATTTTGGTCCATTTAGAAACACAGAGAACACATATAATAATGTTGGAATAATAATAATAATAATAATAATGTGACAAAATCCACATCCCTCATTGGCCAGATGTTATTGAACGTATTTCCTAAACTGCTTTTCGATTGGTCAGAATTAACGTGCGGGAAAATGCCAATGGAACTCCCGCAAGTAAACAAACCGGCAGACACAAAATGTCGCTTACTATGGAGGGACGACTGCGCTGGCTGATTGTATCCCTGCTCATAGTATACTATATAGTTTGTATACATCACTTTAGAAAACATCCATATTCTGCCTTTCAGTTCCTTGTCTGGACCCTTCCAGATATCACAATTACAACACATCGGAGACAACTTAATTGTTTTATGTTCAATCCACTTCGATCTGTAAAAAGGATTAAGTTAACTTAATCGATTTGTGTTGCGGCATCATGAAGGAACTGTGTGGAACCCAGCAATTGTTTACAGTGTAACTGTTGTGATCGCCAGCGGTGTTTTCTCCACAGAAAATTACTTCCGGTATTTCTAATGAACTACAACTTCCAGAACACTTTGCACTCACAGCTGTAGCTCATTTTCACTGATTACATGGACTATATATACACGTCACTTTCACATTCTCATTGCCGAGTCTTGACTTTCATTAACATTACGAAGCATTTTTCTCGGTTTGTTTTCTTGTGTTTTTGATTCTTGCCTTGTTCTCATTTTGATTCGTTGCCGTCTAGCCTGACCTCTCGCCTGTATTTTGACCACGTTTATTGGATTACCTTTATGCCTTTGTTTTTGACCATTGCCTGTACGACCTTGCCTTTAATAAACGGCATTTGGATCTGCACGTCTGTTGTCAGCGTCCACTTCGTAACAGTAACGCCTTTATTTACGTGTAATTTAAAACCTATTGTACCATCAGGTTCAGCGTTCTTATTGGTTCTTGGTTTGATGCTCATCAAAATGGAAGACACACTGCAGGAAAGAGTGTGAAATCTTTGGACAATTCCAGAATTTCATTGAATAGAAAATTATATCGTAATGGCCATTATAAGAATGATACAGGGCGGTATGACGCCATTCCTTTTCATGCTAGCAGCTGACCGCTTACCTCCGTATGGACGGCTTTCCCGCTGTTACCAGTTTGTCCAGTGGCTTGCAGCATACGTTGCAGGATTTGAGACGCAAAACGGAGTTGACCGCGACGATGGGGTTCGAGTCCAGCGAAGAATGGTTACAGAAGGGTAAGACAAAAACAGAAGCCAAAAAATAAAATAAACAAGTAAATAACAGGGTGAGAATGTGGTAAAACACTATCGGTTGGGTTTAGGGAAGGGGGTGGCTGGGTGGGGGGGATTGGTAGGTCAGTCAGTCAGTAGGTTGACAGCAGCCTCTGGTGGATTTACGCGAGAACAGCAGGCGTGAATGGCACTCGCAAGATAAATTTGAGATCTGAAAAAGCGTACACAGCGGCCTCTGGTGGATTCACGAAAACAAAAACTGCAGAAAAACTTAGCTCCTGGGACATATTTGGCGCTCTCCTGAAATGTATATAGGGATACGTAATCACAATGAGCCTGGGTTGACTACATAACAACCAAAATCTGACACACACCATAATTCCGAGTGTCCCTTTGAAAATCATTCCAGACTCGCAAAGCGGTTTGTATATAATACGAATGTTTATTCCAAAATTAGTACTCGATACAGAAATAATAATTTCATCATCATATGGATTTACTAGACAATCAGAACTTCAAAATCATGCTTTCTCTGATTAATCACTGATTTCCCCCCCCTCCACCCAAAGATTACAATATAGTTTATTTTCATACATGAGTGCAAAGAGAATATACACTAGAAAGCAATTGTACAACAGACACAAATATATAACAATTCATATCTGAAGGCATCGCACAATTCCAAGAATTCAGTGAGAGATTAAGGCCATTTGTACAGTTATTTTCCTGTTCGTTATGCTTTTTTTTTTCTTCATCATCTTCAAAACACTCAGAATAACAAAAGAGCTAGTGAATCTGTAAAACTGTACATGCAAACATAGTGCACGTTATATTTAGATATGAAGAGCATACAATATATATTTGGATATCTTCAGTAAACAAATTTCATGTGAGTCGAGTCACAAACCACACACACATGCGCGCGCTCACACACACACTCACACACACACAGGTGAATGGATTTGCCAAAATGGCATTTGCCGTGGCACCAGCGATGCAGAGAGGAACAGATCTGAGGGCGAGTGAGAAATGTGGAGAGCCAACATTCCCCGAAGAGAGATACTATCATCAAGCGAGCCTCCAGGTCAAGTGCTGCTTTTTCACACATAACAGCTCTCTTCAATACACACACACACACACACACACACACACACACACACACACACACACACTGAGCAGTTCATGTGAACCAAAGTGCTGGACAGTAGGTTTGTAGACATAAAAATTGTGCCTACCGATTCTTATAAATCCATGGTGAACTAAAAGCAGTCTTATTTATTATTAGATTTAGCCTTTGTCATCTCATCGAATCTATATGGTTAAAAAAAACACTTTACTATGAATTACTATAGTATATTTTCATGTGGGCGCCTAAGAACTGAAAACAGATTACGTTAAAATGACCAGGTTCAATGTTACTTTTTTCTAGTTCTTGTTAACTTGCACTTTTTTGTTAACATTTATTATCATTATTATTATATTAGTTTTGAATATGTTTTCACATTCAATGCCTATTAATTGTCAAAATTGTTACAATTGTTCAAAATGAGTATAATTACATAAAATATCCTAAGAAATAAAATATTGTGTTCTTTGAAATACTTGCAATATTATGCTATTATACGGCCACTTATACAACAGTTCTGTCTGGTTCTCGAATCTGATTGGCTGATAGGTGTGCGATATTCTGCAATATCAGCACTCGTACAGCCTCATCACCCTCATGGAGTGACAGCAGATCAATGAACTCACTACAGTTTGACAAATATTGCAGCTGTTGGGCAACATAATGTACTTTTGAGGCTTTTTTAGTGGAGAATGTAGTTGTTTAGATTGCAACTATGCAGTTTATTTATAAGGATAGTGCCTATTTTAAATATTTACAATTTCGGAGATTCAGCGCATTGGCGGCCATTAGCCAGAGCAAAGACGGTTGACGCTCCACCACAAGATGGCGACAGAGACCGCATAATAAGCCCTTAGGGGAGAAAAACTCAGCGTAAATGATATAAAACAGGTAAGTCGATCTCTCTCTTCTGTATGCTGTAGTGCTGTATTTACACCATAGTAATCTGCTAGTGTTTGCTTTGGCTTTTTCGGGGTTAATTATTGTGATCTCTTGATTGCAACAGAGAAATACTGGGAAATCTCTGTAGACTGATGGCATTTTATGTCACGTTCAGCCTTATAATCTTAAAATGTGAGCAAAATCACCTGTTTTGTCTTCACTTTAGACATTACGCTAGAGAATCATTCAAACACTAGTTCTAAAGTGACGTTGGTGAATTAGTAACGGTGTCTGCTGTTCTGAGGTCAGCTGCAGATGTGAATGAATGGCGGAAGAAAGTAGTTCCTCTTACAAAAGGGTTTTTAGACTCTCCGTGTTTGATTTTATTTATTATACACACACGATTATGCTGTCGAACTGTTGTATAAATGCAATATCACACGAGTAGCAGTGCGATGTGGCTGTATATCGGCACTGGTGGGAGGTGTGTGTTGGTTCCAGGCTGTAGGTCGAGTGCCTTAGTGTCCCACCAGTGCTGATATGCAGCCATATCGCACTGCTACTCGTGTGATATTGCTCCTTTATAACACACAAATGAGAGTTATAATAACACAGCCAGACTTTTATCTCCCTCAGAAATGGACCGAAGGTTTAGATCTCTCAATTATGAGGAAATAAATTAGAGTTGGGAGTAGAAAAGTCCGATTCGATCATTTCAGAAGTAATTCAAGTTATCGTTTTTGGAACTACGAGCAAAAATCTTCACACATTTGTTTGGTAAATTTGGCACAAATGTCTAAATGCTTGTTAATGTGCCGTGAAGGTTGTATGTGTGATAAGGCAGCACGACTGGAAACACAATCCTGAATTCCAAAAATACCCAGAATGTTCCCCTTTATGAGGCTGTTACCCAAAATAGTTCACAACACAAGTGTTTGATAAAATAAATGAGTTGCTACATAGTAGAAGATTTCACATTTGCTATGCGTGAATGTTTCAGAACAAAAAAACACGTTGTCATGGTATTTCACAATGGTACTAATTATGAGAGATATAAATGAAATGAATTGCGATGAACCAGGAATCAGTATGATTCAATTCATCAACCACTTGCTTGACACAAAACACCACAGACAGGTGTTGAACTAGTGTCTGTGCTGTTCCACTTTTGTGACTATTTGGGTAAGGAAATAGAAAAAATAATATTTTGAAGACTTTTTCCTGATTCTAGCAGCACATTTCTAAAATAATGGGAATCAGAACTATTACTAAGACACAATATATGTGACCCTGGATCGCAAAAGCAGTCATAAGTTCCACATTTCTGGAAATATAATGAATAAAAGCTGAATAGATATGCTTGCTGTTAGGATAGGGTAATATCTGGTTGAGATACAACACAATTCTGGAATCTGAGGCTTCAAAGAAAACCTAAATACAGAGAAAATCACCTGTAAAGTTGCTCAAACTCTATTTCCGCAAAGCAAATTACTAATTCAAAATGAAGTTTTGATAGATTTACAGAGAGAAATGTACAAAATGTCTTCATGGAACATAATCTTTACCTAATATCCTAATGAATTTGGCATAAAATAAAAATCGATCATTTTGACTCATTCCTTTTCCTTCGGCTTAGTCTCTATTTCAGGTCACCACAATGGAATGAACCACCAACTATTCCAGCATATATTTTATGCAGTGGATGCCCTTCCATCAGCAACCCAGTACTGGGAAACACCCATACACACTCATTCTCACACACACACTTTCATACACTACGGCCAATTCAGCTTATTCAATTCCCCTATAGCGCATGTGTTTGGACTGTGGGGGAAACCGGAGCACCCGGAGGAAACCCACGCCAACACGGGGAGAACATGCAAACTCCATGCAGAAATGCCAACTGACCCAGCTGGGACTCTAACCAATAACCTTATTGCTGTGAGGCGACAGTGCTAACCACTGAGCCACCGCGTTGCTCACTTGGACTCCTAAATATGTCTGTGCAACTCGAGATCCAGGGTCACACAAGTTACACATATAATTAATCATAAATAAATATTCACAGCGGAATCCAAGAAGGAGGATTTCGTTTGTGCTTTTTTGACACTATCTTTGGGCAACTCTACCTGGTAATGATTATATATGATGAATGGCACACACCGCATCACCAGATTAACAGAACAAAACAACAAGAAAGCATCCATTCGATGTTTTAAGACATGAAATAATAATGGCATATGTGTTTTTGACCACTGGGCTCTTATTTGAGAGCAGCTGCTCTAATTTAAATGTAATGAAGCACGTCGAGTTCAATGAGGTTTTTTCTTTTTGTACACAATGAAGTGCCCAATGTGCTTGTGCCAGGGCAAAACAATAATAAGAATAAAAAAGGATAGAGAAAGAGAAAGTGAGTGAAAGCACAAGAAAAGGCCAAAAAACATGAACATCGCACAACATGCATCGCATGCCTGGGCACACCATTTCCATGCAAGAAATGTGGTTTTCTGCAACGACACCGGCCGCTGCCACCTGACGGGCATGGCAAAGTTAACACGCTGCGAGGATTTGTACGGCAAAGTTCATGTCGAAGAAATACGCTTATAAAAAGTTCGCTCCACCAGTAAGAAAATCCATAACATGTAAACATTGAGTGAGAGCTCAGAGAAGAAACAGGAGGAAGAGATAAGAAACGATGGAAGAAAGTTATTTACAACAGTCTTGTTCGCGACTGGTGATTTGTTAATCTTTTCCCTGTCTGAGGAAGAGGAAGCTGCTCTGCTGTTCTGACACCGGGCGCAACGTCGTCAGCTTTTCCTTACCTTCATAAACACCTCTTAAATGCGACGGTCATTCAGTAACGTGGCCCTCAGACACAAGCTAACCAGGCATTGAGAGACAGAGAGAGAAAAACCGAGAGACATCCTGACAGAGAATGCCTGTAATGGAAGTAAACCTGTCCTCAGAATCCTGCCAATCCGTGGTGTCTGACTACAGCCCCCGTAGTGCAAAGAGAAAAGGGACAGAAAGAGCTGAGGAAACCATCACCTCGCTGAGTAATTTGAGAAATAGATACTGGTGTACTGCAAGGCTCGCCGCTGGGCCCGTTTTAGATCTGAGTTTGCAGCGGGTGTCCTGGCGGTGTGTATGGAGGAGGAGCAGGGGATGGCTTGATGCCTCTGGTTCTCATGTAGGATAGGAACTGGTCTGGGATCTCAGCCAGAACGTCTTTGGCCAGGCGGGCCATGCTGAGGATGTGGTTCCCGGTGCGATCAATGTAGTCCCTGAATGGAACAAACTGCAAAACAAAGGAAAACAGAATGAAATAACACAGACTGGTAACTTTGTGGAACAATACAAAAATCTAAACGCGTTTAAGAAATTTAGCTCTTATTTAATTAAGATTACAAAATAGTGACATTGATCTTGAAGGATGGGTCATTGTGAGTTTTTATAGGGAATTTTAAGGGAATAAAGATTTTTTTCCAGTGAACAATTTTCTCATTACTTCATATAGTATAACTTTGTATTTTTTTAGCATAAATGTTTCTAGTAGCATCCCTTACATGTAAATGATGTTTCGACACAATGTTGAGATCCTGAAGCGCAATTGTTTCGAAACACTGCACCGAAGCATAATCTGAAACACTCAGGTCATGTGACTAAGGTGATTCGAAACACCCAGGTCACGTGACTAAGGTGATTCGAAACACCCAGGTCACGTGACTAAGGTGATTTGAAACAACAAGATCACGTGACTAAGGTGATTCGAAACACTCAGGTCACGTGACTTAGGTGATTCGAAACACCCAGGTCACGTGATTAAGTGATTCAAAGCATCTGTCATTTCAGAAGCGTTTCAAGACATTTTTTACATGTTCTCCCTGTGTTGGCGTGGGTTTTCTCCGGGTGCTCCACAGTCCAAACACATGCGCTATAGGTCAATTGAATAAACTAAATTGGCCGTAGTGTATGAGTGTGTGTGTGTGTGAGAATGAGTGTGTATGGGTGTTTCCCAGTACTGGGTTGCAGCTGGAAGGGCATCTGTTGCATAAAACATATGCTGAATAGGTTGGCGGTTCATTCCTCTGTGGTGACCCCTGATGAATAAAGGGACTAAGCCGAAGGAAAATGAATGAAGGAATGATTTCAGATACAGTCTTTGTTTTGGTGGTGCACGGAGAAGCATGCCAAATTTGCATAATGTTACAAAATCCTATTTAATTTCCACATAGAGTAGATTTTATGTTCTAAACACACTCATAGTGTTTGCTTTCCTCAGGTGAAAATAACCTGAATCAGGTCCCGCATTCATCTGCATTTCAGTGAGAATTTGTGATGCTAAAAAGAGCAATTAGCCTGAAACGAGGGCACTGTCATCAAATGCTCAGCATGCCAATCAACTCAAACGCCTTTGAGATAGAGAGCCAAATTATCCTAAGAGTAGACACGGCTGCCTCTGAGAGCACTACACAGCCGTTTAGTTAAGAAAAACTGGGCTTTTAAGCGTGTGTTGGCCGACGGGAAGCCAGATCCAGTGGAATGTGTGTGTGAGGGAACGGCTAATTGGACAAGCCTCCCAAGCCTCCCTATGATAGCCGATCATGCACACTGCCTGTTATCAAGCGTCGAGTGACCCGGGGACATAATGATGACAGTAGAGCTATAAGAAGAGGAGGAGGAGCACAGAAAAACAGAAATTTGTTTTCGAGAGACTGAGGGAGAGCTGTTTGGTCAGAATTCAGTACAATAGAGATGTGAATGATTTTCAAAGTTGTCAGATCACCATTGTTTTCACATAATGGGCCCTATCATAAACCTGGCGCAATAAGGTGCAAGACGTGTTTGGCGTGATTTGTTGCTATTTTCAGACTAGCGCAACAGTAATTTTCACGTTTTGCGCCACTTTGTGGACTCATGGGTGTGCCAGTCTAGAAAGGAGGTGTGTTTAGGCGCATTGTTGGCAGGTTGCTTATTTGAGAAACTGAAATAGACCGTGCCATTGACCAACTACAAGCTGCTCTAAATTCCGTCTGGGCTTTTTTCAGTTTATTGATGACATATATGGTTACTATTATTAGCAGTATTATTTATTGTATGCATATTTATATTTGTTTTAATAAAAACAAGCTTAGATTTGTCCACCTGTGGGGTTTTGGAGACGTCTGCATCACCATATGAGGCATAAGAACAGGACGTGTGTTTGGATATAACTCGGCATTTCAAATTTTGGTTCTTTTTTCGGTTCCCCAAGTATACTGGGGCCTTAATCATGGATTTATTTATGAAGGTATTTATTAATGAAGCTATATTGTCACACTTCATGCTTCTCTAATAAGATGCTGCAGGCAATGCCGTTGTGTAAATCCATGAATGAACGTTCTGAATTAAATAAAGGTTTCTCGTGCTCAGCTTGAGATCAATGAAGGAGAAAGAACTAGGAGCAATACACACTGCGAAAGACGTGTCAGTAATTTACACCTGTAGATTCCACAGGAAATTGTTAACTTATATATTTAAAATGTTTTCATTTATATATGATTTTGTTATATATAAATATGAAGTCATTTAAATATAAATAAACATTTTCTATGGGTATATATATATAATAAATACACACAGTGCAGGCAAAATTATGTAAATGCTAACGTTTTTTTGTACGCGATTAATTGTTAAATGGCACCTTCATCGACTGCATGTTTCAGTCATTACATATTTCACATAACATAATTTGCAAAACCTCTTGGTGAGTGAAAATCGTGGCTAAAAACTCGAATTTCCTAAATTTCAAGGTCGAGGTTTAGTTATATATAAAGTTATCGTAATCGCTGGTGCCACGGCAAATGACGCTTTCGTAGATGTACCACTTGTATAATACAAGTTATGTACCGTCCAAAACAAATTAAATAAACGGACAGAACATGTATATTTTATTTAATTACTGAAATGACATCATCCAAATGTTTATTTAACTTAGTAAACACACAAAAAAGACAATTTAATTGACTTATTTCCTGAAAATTGAAGCTGAATGTAAGATTCAGGAGGTGGAGACAGACAAAAATAGGTATAGTGGAATATTTTCAAGACAAAATGTCCCTAAAACCCCATCCAAACACACGTTTAATGATGATATTAATATTAAATTTAATAAAATAATAGGTTTATCTTGTAGCCGTTATTCTAGAATCCCCCATAAGCACATGTGACTTGTGTGTTATCATACCTGTACGATGTCTCGTTCAGCATATATGCCCCTCGATGAGATTCTGACTTCATCCCCATCCAGCTCAATCATGGCTGAGGAAACATGCAAAAGATAAGAAATGTGCATGAGCGGAGATGCCGGTGATTTAGTGTTTTGAGTGTTTTAGTCAGGTTTCATTATTACTAAACGCATTTGCATTACTGTCAGAGGGAAACGGCTGTCACATTACATGCTCATTTCATCTGCAGCAGCACAAAATCACATTATCCGCTCAAGCTCGAGATCATACAGAGCATCACCTAATGGCAAACAGCACATCTAGGGTGCTAGAAGATGTACGACATACATAAATGCAGTAAAATCTAAAGACAATCCTACTTTAGAGTCTATGCTAACTGAAAAAAATCATATTTTCTTACCATCAAACTCCGCTGGTCCAACTCCAACGATAATAATTGACATGGGAAGAGATGCAGCCTGGAATAAAGTAATTTCATGATTTATTGTGTCAATGAGACATGACTGAGTGATTAATAACATAATTACAATTATTGGGTGAACTAACCCTTGATCAATAGCTACGTTTCCATCCAAAGATGTGTATTAAACTGGAATATCACATAAAACATTCGAGAATAAAGCACTATTTCCATCTAATGAGTCAAAGACAACAAAATCATCACTTCCTGATAAATTGACACCAGATATCAAAGGGAAAATGTAATTTTCTGCAGTAGGAGAAGCCACTGTGCGCCATTTTTCTTATATAATAAATTGTGCCACAGAAAACAAACACAATAAATGTGCGGTGGCTTTTGGTTCGCATTAGGTTATTAACCATTATGCGATATTCCAAAATGCAAATAAAGGCACAATCCCAATTCTATGCCTATGGTCTTCTGCTGCTGTAGCCCATCCGCCTCAAGGTTGGACGTGTTG
>CAIGQV010000889.1:24380-41685 GCA_903798115.1 Danio jaintianensis
CAGACACTAGATGGAGACAAACAGTCAAAAACACAAAGCTGACAGACTGAAAACAGCTGATGGAGTATACACTAACCTGCGCATTATTCAGACACTAGATGGAGACAAACAGTCACAAACGTAAAATAATCGAAACTGGTTGAACGGAGCATATAGTACCCTATATATTAAGACATTCACAAGATGGCATCAAACTCAAAAACAGCTGGGTGACAGACAAGCAGATACATATGAATGTAAGTATATGGAATTGAACGTATTCACTGACAGTCAAGGTTGATTCGAAGTTCTCAGATGAGCCTGCGTTATTTAGCGGTTGTTATCTGGGAATAACCGAAGACTATCGAATACACAAGACGTGCCACTCGTATAGTTTTGAATATGGAAAAGTGTAACAGTCAATATGGTGAATAAAGCCTACTAGTACAGGAGCCAATCATCGATCGCTATAGACTGACGTTTCTCTGGGAGAGAAGTTCGGACCAGACGTGGTTTACGACAGTTTCTGTGGTCAACAAACACACTGGAATCTCAGCGAATACTTGCTTCACAGAAATATATCCACATAAAGCTTGAAATCTGGACTTTTAAATGAACCAACTACACTTGAAAACAAAAGATTTCTGGTTTTGTAATCTGTATGAAACAAACGTGAGGTACAGTCCGTCCTGTCAAACGCACATCACGACAGCAACTACTCAAACGCCAACAAACTTGTAAACAGACTCGCTGTCATTTCTGGAGGAGATTCGACATCAAGACCAAGTTGTGGATTACTTCGGAAGAGCAGCGCGATCTGACGATCATTATCCAGCGAATGATAATGTGTAGAACGGCCATAAATGAGGTTGGCGTCGTGATCTCGTTCCTTACGAGTGCGTATTAGCTTGCCTTAAAGGGACTTTGGATTAACATACCGTACTGTACCTTGGAATATCGAGAGTGACCAATCAGAATCGAGTATTTCCGACAGCCGTGTAATGAATTCTGATAACATTACCTGTCGACTTTACAGAAAAGGCCAGTCCCTCAGAATAGGCCAGACGTCAGCTTTTTACATCACTTCTGGTATAACGCTGACGTTCTTTTCTTGTGGTTACATCCATGAATATGAGAATTCTTGCAACATGACGTCCACCAGACCTAACCTGAGGAAACCTGGAGGCTCATACGCTTTCGAGCTGAAAACAAGCAACGTTTTCTAAAGTCCAAATACAGCACAAAACAATTTTGCGAGCGAGTAATCTGATAAACATTCTGCGCCTTCTGGAATGACTACTGCAGACGACATGCGCTAGCGACAGCATATAATAACTAAGGATGGATGGTTCATTAATTAAAAAAACAACAACTCTTGTCACGGTTTAGTATGTGGTTCAGTTCGGCTGTTTCTTTCCTTTTTTCAATCATTTGACAGTGTTTGGAGTGGTGTCCACAATATGGATACCTGCCGGCTGCAGCACTCTCTCTCTCTCACATCGTGAACAGTACATTATAATACGTAGATGTATTTTATGCTGATGTAGGTACTTCTAAATGTATTTTAAGTGGACGTATGTGTAGGGGTATAAAATAGAACTGGGATTGAGCCAAAAATAGGTGGATGGAAACATAGCTATTGACTACGGAGTTAATCCGTTTACACATTGCTATTGAGGTAAGTTAGTAGCCCGGACTCTCACATTAACAATGGACTCCTTTGTCTGGGCCATATCTGAAATCACTCCATCCGTGATGATGAGGAGGATGAAGTACTGCGATCCGTCCTTCACTGAGGCGGCGTATCTGGGGAAGAAGAGATGGTTCATGGTAACATGGTTATATTCATTAAACATCTCATTAATGAAGGATATGCAGCCAAAACCCCTGGATCTGTAATATCATTTCACTCTATTAGTAAACTTCACAATAATTCCCATCAGCTTATGAGGTAAATAAAGCACTAATAACTTTAGAAATTTAAGCAAATCTATTGTGCGCTGTTAATCCATCGGTGGTTGTAATAAACTTATCCTTCAATACAAATGAAGACATTACAGAGTTGAATGATGAAAATCATAATAATACAGACATGTGGCCATTTTTTTAGTTTTTGGAAATTCCCTAAAAAACTGCTTAACTCAATGCTAATCCTACATTTTTGTGCTAGTCATTTTATTTTCTGTGGTCATTTTGGCTGTGTAGGATCCATTTTACACTAGGTACAAAAAATAGATCCTCTCAGGAGCTTCAGGACAACAATGACACTATTGAAACCCTATTAAATGTTCATGCCGGTGCTATTTAAGCAAATCATCATGTTTCAGCACAAAACAATATCAATCAATCAATCAATCAATCAAAAATGTGAGATGTAGCACTTGGAATGGTTTGGGGGAAAAAAGAGCGCAGCATAAAGCACAAGGGCATCGGCCTGTAAACAGAAACTTTGAAACGTCATGGCACCATATTTGATTTTGGGTGTTTCATTTTATAATCTGCGACAACTTCAACTTCTCACACTATGCGTGCAAACAGACGAAGGCGGATACAAATCCTCAAGCAACAGGCCTTTTCTGAATGAATTTTCATTCAACTTTTCATTCATGCCCCCACAACAAACTCACTTCAAAGTCAAGGCACTTCATAATGTCCCTTTCTTTCTCAGAATTCTCAACATAGCCATCATTTTCCACTCACACCAAAACTGTGCTCTCTTGCTTGAAGCCATTCTCATTTGTTTGTGGTAAAACACCTGACAACTGCCGTGTGTGCGTCCTGTCGCAAAATGTAGTGAAAAGAAATACAAAATGGTAATAGTTTAAATGAGGTGTTCAGATGTCTGTACTGCACTTATCACTGCAGTACAAAGTCTCGATTTCTGCTGCCACATTCGGATGGTCGGGTCAGAATTTGGCATCAACATCATGAAAGCATGGATCCATCCTGCCTTGTATCAATGGTTCTGGCTGCTGGTGGTGGTGTAATGTTGTGGGGGATTTTTCTTGGCACACTTTGGGCCCATTAGCACCAATTGAGCATTGTGTCAACGCCACAGCCTACCTGAGTATTGTTGCTGACCATGTCCATCCCTTTATGACCACAGTGTACCCATCTTCTGATGGCTACTTCCAGCAGGATAACGCACCATGTCATAAAGCGCCAATCATCTCAAGACTGGTTTCTTGAACATGACAATGAGTTCACTGTACTCAAATGGCCTCCACAGTCACCAGATCTCAATCCAATAGAGCACCTTTGGGATGTGGTGGAACGGGAGATTGGCATCATGGATGTGCAGCCGACAAATCTGCAGCAACTGTGTGATACTATCATGTCAATATGGAGCAAAATCTCTGAGGAATATTTCCAGTACCTTGTTGAATCTATGCCACGAAGGATTAAGGAAAGAAGGAAGGCAGTTCTGAAGGCAAAAGGGGGTCCAACCCGGTACTAGTAAGGTGTACCTAATAAATGGGTGGATGGGTGTATAATAATGCGACTAAAATAGATATACTGCACGTCTTAATTCGATTTCTGTTTAGCTCGATTATGACTTTAGTCGGATTAAGGTCATCAAAAATTGCTGTTTACATGGTAATCTCTTAATCAGAGTATTGTTTTAATCATATGAAAATCTAAATATTGGTGTCCATGTAAAGTACTCACTGATGATTTAAGTTCTTTTAACTTGACATGGCTTCTAAAAGAAATGTGCACAGTGCTTTAAAAGATGCGAGACATGAGCACGTGCTTACATTGAAAATATCAAATATAAAAGTAACGCATTGGAATGGAATAATGTGCTCTCGGTGAATGGTACCATAGTGTGATTCACAGAGGTGAGTGGGTTTGACAAACCACCTGTGTTTCACAAACTCTTGTCCTCTCCATATGAACCAGACACCTTTATATAAACATCCCATAAAAACAAACAAACAAAAATAGACTTGTCCAAGCATTTATATACTGCAACTATACTGATTCTGGTGATTTGAAGTGCTTCTTTTACCCTCACGTGTAAGTCGCTTTAGATAAAAGCATCTGCTGAATGAATAAATGTAAAATGTAAAAGAAGATATTTTGAAGAATGTTGGAAACCATTGACTTCCAAAGCAGAAAAAACAAATACTATGGAGGTCAATGGTTACAGGTTTCCATCAAAATATCTTCTTTTGTGTTCAACAAAGCTAAAGTAACTCAAACAAGTTTTGAACAAGTCGAGGATAAGTAAATGATGACAGAATTAAAACTGTTGTGTGAACTATCCCTTTAATCTTTGCGCAAGTCGGCCTAGTAAGTGGAAGAAAAACATAAACACACATTTTTAGAGCTTCATTGTTGACCATTTTTCCTTTTTCCCCAGTAGCAAAAATGTGCCCAGTAGGAAATCCAGACAAACAGCACATTAGCTTTGTATGGGCAATATAAAAGCGGTTTATTATTAAACTGCGTGGGTTTGACCTACGGCAAATACACACAGAGAGATTAGAGCAGCGCTGTGTGACAGATCTGTCTTCAGCCCTGATGACTGGACGCTCTGTGTGTGTGTGTGTTTGTGTGAGGAACAGATTGGTGATAATGACTTGATGGACTGTCCTTTACTTCACATCCTCAGAAAAACCACGAAATGGATGTAAAATTAGATACGGAGCGTGCGAATGTGTCAGTCCGCTGACTGTTGGCTCCCTTTAAACCATTAATTAGTGTGGATTTGTGAGCATGGAGGTCTGAAGTGCAATAACAAAAACATAATGAGTTTTTCGACACGTGTTCAATCGAGTGCAGAAACAGCCACCGCGCGATCTAATAAATAACATCCAATTTATTGACATCATAACACCTGTATAAGTGCTCACAGATCACAGCGAACTGACATGAAACATGCACAGAAACAGAGATTGCTGAATTAATTAGTGTATGAACAATCATATTATAGCACAACAGTGATTGTTCACTTTGATGAAGTGTTTTTAATACTAATTACGTTACTTAATATGATATTTAACACAATTTAATTTAATACTAATCATGTTATTTTAATGACCTCATTTATTAAACATAATTCATCACATTAGTGTGTTTGGAGAGCTTTTCAACAGCATCTGTCAAACTAATTCATTGAACATTCATTCATTCATTTTCTTTTCGGCTTAGTCCCTTTATTAATCTGGGGTCGCCACAGCGGGATGAACCGCCAACTTATCCAGCATATGTTTTACGCAGCGGATGCCCTTCCAGCTGCAACCCATCACTGGGAAACATTCATACACACTCATTCACACACATACACTACGGACAATTTTAGCTTACCCAATTCACCTGTACCGCATGTCTTTGGACTTGTGGGGGAAACCGGAGCACCCGGAGGAAACCCACGCGAACACGGGGAGAACATGCAAACTCCACACAGAAATGCCAACTGACCCAGCCGAGGCTCGAACCAGCGACCTTCTTGCTGTGAGGCGAACGTGCTACCCACTGCGCCACCGCGTCGCCCAATTCATTGAACACATCCAATTAAATACATAGATCTTGCTACAAAATCTGCAGGTTTCTGTGGCCGCAAGGTTATAATAGTTAAAGATGTTTCAATAGTTTTAGTTTTGTTTCGTTTTGACTTTTTGCTTTCAAGTTCAGTCAGTTTTCATCAGTTTTTAGAGGCAGATTTACTCTGATTTACTTACTAGTTTCTATATTTTGAAGTTTAGTTTGTATCAGTTTCAGTGTTAGTCTTGGTTTTTTGTTTGTTGCTTTTGTTGTAAATTAGGATATTTGTTAGGTGCAAGATTCAAAATCATCAGAATAAATATTGTATAATAAAAACTCAACCAAAGATAGGCTACATTTTGTTTGACACAAGAACACTACCATCTACCAATACCCATCCCCAAGGTCAAATACAACAGCCCACAAGACAGCAGCCTTAAGTACAATATGTGTGCAAGGCTGCTTCTGAGGTTAGACACACAGTAGTGATGGATCTTAAACGCGAACCGGATCTTTTGTGTCAATCTTCCCGTGTTTGGACTCAACATATCAAAAATATGTAGTCAGCAATCATAATTTCAGTCAGTTAAAACATCACCATGATCTGAAAGGTTTCTTACAATTACGTTTTGCAAGCCAACTGAAGCACGACTCACTTATTTATACTCCATTACGACTTTCTGTGAAATAAACTTCCTCTCATTTAAGCCCCCGGTTTACCCGCGCTGCAGTTGTTCAAGTTTAGGCTGTCATGTACTGTTTGTGTTCGGATCGGTTCACCGCTTCTCAAATCTGATCTCAGTGTACTGTTCCAATAACTGAATAACCCAGTATATATTGGTTTATTTCGAGTCAGAGGGGGTATCAGGCATGTCAAAAGTAAGCTGTTTGTGGATAAGTGCTTAACGTTACTGGAGACGCAAATCGTTTCAAATGATTCAGTTCGATTTGGTGAACTAGTTCAACCGATTCACTTAGACGATCCGGTTAAAAAGAACGATTCGTTCGCAATCGCGATCACTAATACAGAAATAAAACCCATGGTAACACTTTATTTTGATGGTCCATTTGAGTATTAGTAGACTGTCTGCTTAATATCTGCTGATACTGCTCCTTCAACAGACATTTAACTGACTACAAGAAACTTTGCAAGTACATGTCAGCTTACACTAACCCCAACCTAATAGTCTGCTTCTAATCTAATGAGAATAAGTTGGCATGCAGATGCAATGTAACTTAAATTCAACAAACGGACCATCAAAATAAAGTGACCAAACCCATTATTGCACACAAATGTGTTAAATGAATACTTTTAAGTGTCTGCTCGGGTCTTATTTAATGCTGTCACCATGCTGCTGTCATGTCCAGCCATTGTTTTTGTCACGGGAGCAACAGTGAGGACTGACTGGAGGAGAACCGGCTTGATCTGGCCAATGGCATCAGGATTACAGACTCTGAGGTGCCGTACGACTCAAACACCTGTGGTAAAACTGGCATCGCAAAGCAAATAGATTTACCTAAAAGGCTTACAGTATGTTTTAAATACATTTACAAAGATTCAAGTTTAAGTTAGTTTTGGGGTGTCACGGTGGCACAGTGGGTTGCGCTGTCGCCTCACAACAAGAAGGTCGCTGGTTTGAGTCCTGGCTGGGTCAGTTGGCGTTTCTGTGTGGAGTCTGCATGTTCTCCCCGTGTTGGCGTGGGTTTCCTCCGGGTGCTCCGGTTTCCCCCACAGTCCAAACACATGCGCTATAGGGGAATTGATGAACTAAATTGGCTGTAGTGTGTATGTCCTGGTCCTCCAGGTTGGGGTTGAGCGTTGGGCTAACGACCCACCTCATAAAAAATTAGATGTTTTTTCAATTCTAGTTTTCGTTAACTATAATAACCTTGATAGGCCGATCCATAACTTTACTCCTGTTACTTGTAAGAAACTGCATTGATAATTCACTAAAGATCTTAACAAATATATTTAGTTAAAATGCTCCTTTTGAGTTGTATACTTTCAATAAATCGATCCGAAAACATTGAGTGATATTTTGATATAACTGCTTCATCCATTTGCATTCCCGCACCAAACAAAACAAGAGAAGATAACATTTCTTGGTAGTGAAATGTTGATTCTCTGAGGAGCCAGCAATTATGCTTAATGTAGTAGCGAATGCCTTGCTCTCTCAATTTACTCTACACAGTAGCAGGCCTGGCTATTATGTGGATTCTGAAACACTCTTAGACACTTGCTGCTGCAATTTAACTATAATGAATCCACTCTTTCATTGTCACTGATAGAGATGCAGACGCTCACGAGCCGATCACTGTGTCTTTAAGCTGTTTTATTCTGACCTCCAACAGTGCAAACTTTTCTTTACACAAGGTAGATTTTTTTCTAGAACAGAACATGAAGCTTTAGTCGGAGATACGACACAGTCAACTAGCTCTACATATTTTTAATGTACATGTCCTGCTATAACACAAATCGCACCAAAATAATTTCTGAAATTGGTATCAAAGTCTGTATACAGGCTGAAAATGGAGCGCAGATGCACCTGCAGACAAATACTGTAACAGGTAGAGTACAAATACTGGAAGAAAGTAACACAGGAACACATTTATGAGGGAAATATGCTCATTTTACAACTCCCCTAGTGTTAAACAGTTGAGTTTTACCATTTTTGAATCAATTCAGCCGATATCTGGGTCTGGCCGGAGAACTCTTTAGCTTAGCTTAGCATAAATCATTGAATCGGATTAGACCGTTAGCATCTTAATATTACGCAGCACTTTTAAATAGTCTCCAGCTAGATAACTATGTAACAGTGCTGTGTAATAACATTGCGCCTGCTACAGCCATGGTACTGCAGCAAAGTTCCATGATTATTACGCCAGAATAAGAGTATAGTTGCTAGCTATATTGACCTCGAGATATCTTTTCATTTTCCATCAGTCTTAGTAGCCTACACGATGTAACTGCAGAAGTGTGAAGCTTTGAATAGGAAAATTATCGAGACTCTTATTTTGAAATTTTTGAGTGAGATGCTAATGTTCTAATCCAATTTAAAGATTTATGCTAAGCTAAGCTAAAAGTGCTCCTGCCAGACCCAAAGATCAGCTGAATGGATTCAAAAATGGTTCAACTCAAGGGGACTTGCAAATTGTGGAGTGTTTCTTTAAATACTCACTGTATCCATAGAAACGCTAAATCGTTTTTACTCCATAAGCTCCACCCATTCATTGTTTTTGTGCAGGTATATTTTATGCTTGTCTGTTTTTTATGCCTTTGATTCTTATTTGGAAATTATACAATTATAGCTACGTTAAATCTGATCTAATTTACATTAAAAACTAAGAATATATATTGTAGTATCTTGTAGTAAGGCTATTCCTTCTATCCCTTACCTAGATGTTCCTGCGTTATTACTTTTACTGGTTGTTATCTGTGAATAACATGCCTTGGAATGTTGTGATTGGCCAATCAGAATCAAGTACTCCATAAAGCCGTGCAATAATGCTTTATAATGCCTTTCCAACACACAGTAAAAATGACTGTTAATGCATCTGTCTTTAAGTTAATAACATAACTGATAATCATGGCATGATTGTAAAACCCTCCATCTTCTATTCAGTCTCCATCTGATATTTTCTCAGGCACGCCTAAGGGCTACTTAGAATTCCTGTGTGCGTTTGACACAGATCAGATTTTCAGGCCATTAGGCCAAGTTTATAATGGCCATTTAATGTTTTTTCCTCGCATCACTTGATGGATGAAAGAGAGCTGCGATGATCTTATTTGGGAAAGCATATGATCAAATCTTATACTCTTACCTCCGCAAGTGGAGTTCCATGGTTTATTTAAAGTGATTTAAAGGTCATACATCACACCTCGCAGGCCATTTCAGATTGGATTATCTCTGTGTAACTGTGACACACTTTGTTCGGATGATGATGCACCAGGGGGTTGTGCACGGTTTGAGGATTTCAGGTTGTTGCATGTCGAAGGATCTCTTTTTTAGCATCTCAACTGCCACTAATATGACAAGATGATGAGAGAGACATGAAAATGGTTCCTTGTGGCTTGTTTCTACTAAGCGGTACAATTTAGTGCACATTTTTTTCAAAAGTACCAAAATACCAAATATTGTACCATACCACTTTTTTGGTACCCATTTGGCTTATTTCAACTGCGCAGTACAATCTGGTACAGTACAGTACAATATGCATTTTTTAAAGGTACCAAAATACCAAATATTGTACCATACCACTTTTTTTGGTACCCCTTTGGCTTGTTTCTATTACGCGGTACAATTCGGTACATTACGGTACGATACGCATTTATTTAAAAGTACCAAAACATCAAATATCGTACCGTACCACTTTTTTGGTACCCATTTGGCTTGATTCTACTAAGCGGTACAATTTAGTACAGTACGGTACCCATTTATTTAAAAGTACCAAAACACCAAATATCGTACCATACCACTTTTTTGGTACCCATTTGGCTTGATTCTACTAAGCGGTACAATTCGGTACAGTACGGTACGGTACACATTTATTTAAAAGTACCAAAATACCAAATATTGTACCAAACCACTTTTTTTGGTACCCATTTGACTTGTTTCTACTGAGCGGTACAATTCGATACAGTACAGTATGCTACCCATTTATTTCAAAAGTACTAATATACCAAATATTGTACCATACCACTTTTTTGGTACCTATTTGGCTTGTTTCTACTGCGCGCTACAATTCAGTACAGTACGGTACGGTACCCATTTGTTTAAAAGTACCAAAATACCAAATATCGTCCAGTACCACTTTTTTGGTAGCCATTTGGCTCATTTCTACTGACCGGCACAATTTGGTACAGTACGGTACGTATTTATTTCAAAAGTACCAAAATACCAAATATTGTACCAAACCACTTTTTTGGTACCCATTTGGCTTGTTTCTACTCAGCGATACAATTCAGCAATACAGACATGACATCGTTCATTTGTCATGCACTATGAATCATTAGACAAGAAGAAATTACTGAACCTTGCGTCTCAGTGCTCATTTGTCATTTACGAATCCCCACGACCTGTGTCAAGCAAATCATGCCGAAATGATTTTATCATTATGTTAAGCGGGTCCCTTCTTTACATAATTGTCAATAAGTTGCTAAGCAATGTGAACAGACACCGAATGGCAGTGCTGGTGTGCGTACCCTCATAGAAAACTGTGTTTATAATTCTAAGAGGTGTCTGAGGTGCATCCGGTGTATAAGCTGATTTTTCCAAAATGGTGTTCAAAAGTTTCTGTTGATCTTGTTAGTCGCATTAACCCTGCCCTCAGCTCCTGATTAAACAGTTCTTACTCCTTGTCCAGCAAAGTTTTAAGAACTTAACAACCCCTTTTCCTGGTTCAGAGCTGGTGCTTTGAAACTCCCAGCACTCAAACCTCCTTGTGGAAAAAGAGTATTAGTATAATCTAAAAGAGACTGTATATGGCAAGAGTCATATTTTCCAAGCCTGGCCAATTGTCTGTAGGAATTTGGAAGGTTTCCTTAAAGCTGTATAGTTTGCTAGTTGCTTGCCTTGTCAAATTTGTGTAAGTTCAAGTGAAATACATAAACGAGAAGGGGATAATGACTGCATATATAAGCACAAATGAAAAACAGATGCTGTCATAGCAGTTGGATGGTATAGGTTTGTGTTTGGTACACCAGAACTGCTTGTTAGAGTTAGAAAGTCTAGAAATGTTTACAGAGAGCATCTTATTGGCATGACTGTCAACGAAGTGTACACAACTGCATAATGCTATGCTATTCTTCGTTCAGATGTTGGGTGTTTTTATTGAAAATGTCTGTTCATGCATTAAACACTGTACAAAATGTTTTCACAAGATTTTTTATGTTTATTTGAGTTTAATAATCCTTTAGGAAGCTGAACTGCCATTGTTGTTGTCGATTTAATGGTTGCACACTGCTCTATTAAACATGGCCCAGCACAAAGCTAAATGTGATTGGTTGCTTTACCGCTCAGTCACATGATCTCTTGGATGATCCAAAAATTCTCAGATCTTCTGCTGTCATACTGAAGCTCTGGCTACGCAAAACTAAAGACACACTATGGACAAATCTGCCACATTTAGGCTTCTGACATTTTCTGAACAAACCTGGCTACATGGTTGATGACAGGTGAGAAGTTAGTGGGACCGTAGAGCTGGACAGATTTAAGACTCTGGTAGTACGCCTCCATGACTCCATCAATGCCATTGCAATATGGATTCTGAGGGTTTCCATTCTGTAGAAACAGAAAAATGAACAAATATGAAATCATTATTACAGCAGTCACGGCCTCGTTCAACATCTGATGTAGATTTTTGCAACAGAAATAAATATTGAATTTGTTTTTTAGCAAATGTAAGTGCCATTTGTTAGGTTGGGTGTTATGTGGTTTCTATGAGGTGTTCTGAGTGGTTGGGATTTGCTACAGTATGTGCTTGCTAAGCGTTGCGAAGTGTATGTGAGTTTATAAGTGCTCATATGCAGTTGCTAGTGTGGCATATGTGGTTAATAAGTAATTTTTTCATTCCTAGCTTTGGTCTCTATATGGATTAATATAAGTATAAGAATATGTAAACGAATAAATAAATGTTTATTTTTATATAGTTATAGTTATATTGCAAATTTGAAAGATATATGCTTATATCTTATATAATGATTATCTAAGCTTATATTTAACATACTATGTGTGTGGGACTCTTATTTTGAAAAAGGGAGAGGCGGTTTGTAAAGCAGTAAGGGCTTGCATGAGTGTTCAGAGCTGGTCAGAATGAAAAGTGCAGGATATACAGCTTCTACATATATTCAGCGCCACCCTCAAGAGGCTGATTAACTGTATCTTTTGTTAGTTGAATGTGTACATTGTGAAATTTGCTGGGTTAGCAACAAACACATGTAAAGTATAAGCGTTTAATGCACGTTTATGCATTGTGTCATATCACTCAGCTCTAACTTTTTCTGGAGTGAAGCCATGCCAATAAACTCATCTGTTTTAGCAGAGGTTAATATTAATTCCTGTCTATGTTTTCATATATGTTAAAGTTTTAAAATACTCTAAATACGTCGCTGACAGTGCATTTTGTTGTGTATAATTATAATTTATTGTACAATTCATCCACAACACAACTCTGGAGCAAAATAGGTTACACTTGTGGCATAAAGATAGCTCGCTCACTCCTTCTAGCCAAAATAAACATGTCCACCACTTCAGTTGAAGATTGGTAACAATGAATATTTAAAAAAAAATTAAGTATGATTATTTTGCACATGTATTTCACAGTACATCATGTTGTGTGCGTGTGTGTGAGTGTCAGGCTCTGACCTAAGAGCTAATTAATATTCATGACTATTCCAAATATGGTCAAAACTGAGCTTTCATTCTAGGGGTAATTCCTGTGCTTATAAATAATCATATAAAATAGTTTGTGGAGAATTTTTGAACTTGCCTAAGCCACATACCTACTATGTAGATATCAGGACACAATTCAACATTAAACACGCTATTGTACATTTAAAAGCAGTCCCTAATTAAGAGTTGTTTGTGATTCACAATGTTTTTCCCCATTTATTTATGCTGTCAAGTTGCATTATGACTTCTTGATCGCTGCTCTGACAACTGTTGATGTTATAATATATTGTGTAAGAAATAATACACTGAAGTATACACAAATAAATCTTAAGAAATTAAAGATTCCACACTTTTTGTTTCGATAGTTTGATTATTATGGACCCTCCCAGACAATATATCAGTTCAAACGACTTAAAATATCAACAAAAGTCACTTCATTTGACTTTTATTTTCAAATGTAGTAATCATTATACAATTTAAAAGCATACATTAACATGAAACAGCCCTGAATCATGAGCTATATAACTGTTAATTAACAGAATTTGTATTTATTTATGTATTTATTTTTAAGTGTGTCTAAAAACCTGTTCAGAATTTGAAAGCCAGTGTTCTGTCTTGGGTCAACACATAGTAAGCGATCACTCCGAAATGCAAAATTTGTGAATGTGTCTCCTGACAAACGGGATATCCCATATAAATAAAGCTATCGCTGCAGGACATGTGCTTACCAGGGCAAACTCATGGGATATTCTCCCATCAGGAGGCAGTTTGGCTCCGAAGCCCAGTGCAGGGAACATCTTGTCGCTGTCATAGTCCTGTATGATCTCCCCCACGGCTTTCAGTGCCATAGCGTAGGCGTTGAGCTGGTAGGGACTCATGTAATGGAGGGAAGTGGGCTGGGCAGGGTTGCCTGGGAACCGGGTGCAAGAAAAAGCCTTCTTTTAGTGCAGTTTAACCATCTGCCAAGCTTAATTGGCAAGACGCATCACATAAAAGCGTATAATGCAGCGTAAAGCTATTCATATTGGAATTTTCCATTTAAATGTCATCTCATCTGTTCGTATATGTAGCCGTAAGCTCATTTAAATTGCACTGTTAACACTAGAACTGCCAAGGGGTAAATAATGGCTGATTTTCAGCAATTGAACCTAATTAAGATTCAGTTTAGTTAATGCATTTACTATGAACAATACATGTGTTTATTCATATGTTTACCATTAGTTAAATAGATTCATACATTGTAGCATATGAAAGACATTACATTTGGTGTTATTATTTTAATGCACTACACTCTCTAAAGCAGAGGTAGGAGTAGGGCCTGCGGGACAAAGTTGACCCATGGTAACCTTTGGTTGGCCCGCCATTCTATCTAAAAAGAGAGGGAGAATGACAGGGAGTTGAATGGGGCGAATGCCTAAATTTAACATAACCTTTTGTTTCTTTGTTTAATTGAGGAGCTAAAAAAAAGCCAACTAAAATTAAATGTTGTAAATGAATCAGACTTTTAAAATGTAAATTCTGTAGACTATCGAAAAAATATATAGCTTAAAGGGGCTAATAATATGGACCTTAAAATGGTTTTAAAAAAATTAAATAATATAACAAATTAGTATTTTCTTAGTTTTTTTGTTTTGTTTTTTCAGTCAGTTTGATGCCTTTTCATTATTACTGATGATTATTACATTATTATTGATGATTTATATATGTGAGGATGTGTTGATGTTTGTGCACAAATTTGTATTTTGAAGTTAATCTTTCTGACTTCAGTCATTTAGATGCTTTTTCATTATTACTTCTACATACTTTTATTTGTCCTCTACTCTGCAATTACATTGCAATTGATTCTTACTGATTTATGCATGGTGTAAATGTTATGAAAAGTTTGAAAGGCATATTTCAAATATGCATTTTTTTAAGTTCATTTGTCTGACTTCAGTCTGATGCGTTGTTACTGACTTTAGTCACAGTGTTTCTGTGATACAGTTTGATACATTTTCATAGAAATTGTCTTAACCCTTTAACTACCCCACCAAAAAAAAAAATTGGATTGCATTTCTTAACTCCTAATGTCACTAGTTAACACAATGCATTTTTTAACACATCCCATAGTTTCTAAAATATCAACCTCTACCAAATGGTTGATATGTCGGTTTATGGTAAAAGTAATACATATACTATGAAAAATCTGGAAATATGAAGTGTAAGACCAATTTATTAAAAAAATATTCAAAATTAAACCTTTTTTGAACACTAAATCATCTTTATTTTTTGAAGTATGCCATAAAATATTTCAGATTCTCATTTAACATGCTGTCTTGTTTTTTTTTGTTTTTTTTTTGTTTTTACAATAAAGCCAAAATGAAGTGTAGTAGTGCAACAGGATTATGTTTGTTTGATTTTCTTGTAAACCAACAATGCTGTGTGTGTGTGTGTAAACCATTATTTAAAACAGTCAAAACATGGTCAACCATTTGGTAGAGCGGGCAGTCAAAGGGTTAATGCTGAGGTGGAGATGGGAAAAATGTCTTTTCATATGGACACATGTTTTATATGTTTTGTCATAAATAAAATTCCATTACTGAAGTATGTATTGCTGTAGAATTGTTTTTATTTTAGTCATTTTAATCACCAGTTTCTAGATTTAAATTTTTGACCCATTTTGGGTTACATTCAACCCAGCAGTGTAGTCATTTTTAACTAAAAGTTGGGTTAAAAATCACAACCCAGCATGCTGGGTTAAACGTGCAACCCAACTTGCTGGGTCAAAGTAACCCAGCGTTGGGTTCGTCCCTTTTTAACCCAACGCTGGGTTACCAAAACAACCCTAATTGGGTTGTTTTTAACCCAGCCGTTTTTAGAGTGTACTGCCACTTGACAGATAGAGGACAATGCACAAGACATCAGCAAGCAAATCAAGGCAAAGGCAGGAGCAGCTCGACTAGTGTACTCAGCATTGAACTCTATTGTGTTATAAATGGGATTGTTTATGTTTTTACTACAGTAAGTTCATTATAAAATGTTAAAAACGATAGTGCATCATTAATTAATATGTTTTAAAGCAACGTTTTCTAGTTATTTTTAAATATCAGCAGATAAATTAGGAAATTGCACATGGCAAATTTAATGTAATACAGTTTGGTATACAGTATTCAACTTTGGCCCACAGCTCTCAATCAAGTTTGGTTTTTGGCCCTTTATAAGAAAAAAGTTTGGGCACCCCTGCTCTAAAATGTATGGATGGGCACTAATATATGAGTGCTTATACAAGTAATACATATAAGATTAACTATAAGGTGTATTTATGAGCATTATAAGTAATATGAGCCGATTCATTCATTATTTTCCCTGTTGATGCTGAAGATATTAGAATGTGTATTGTTTAATTATGATTTTGCGTCTGCTGTTTAGTCATTTTTATGACAATCGTGGAATTTTGATCCATGATTTACATTAGACACTTATTAAGATGTGACCCTGAACCACAAAACGGCCAAATTTGACAAAATGATTGATTTTTCCTGTTTTCTTTTATGTCAAAACTCTTTAGCATATGAAATAAAGATCATGCTCCATGAGTATATTTTGTAAATTTGCTATTTTTAAATATATTAAAACTAAATTATAAAGAACTACTGTAATGTGAAGTGGGACGCTGACAATGGAGGTGCGGATCCAAATGCAGGTTTATTGAGAATGGTCAGGCAAGCAACGGTCACAATCAGGAGCAAACAGATGTATGCAGGCAAATCCAGAGTCATAGACAAATACACAGGCGATTGGTCAGTACAGGCAGGCAGCAGACAAACAAGGCGAGGGTCAAAAACATGGCAAAGCAAGGCAAGGAAAACACATCGTAATGTTCACAAAACTGTTTACATCTGTTTGCTCCTGATTGTGACCGTTGCTTGCCAGCGATCTGTGTGCTTATCAATGATCTGCAGCTGCTAGATCGCTGGTGATCATAACAACTACATAAAAAAACTAGATTAAAACATGTTTAAATAGTAATGTGCATTGCTAAGAACTTAATTGGGAGAACTTTAAAGGTCATTTTTTCAGTATTTCATTTTCAGATTGCAGATTTTCAGCCAAATATACTCCTATCATGACCATGTCAATGGAGAGTGTATTTATTTAGCTTTTTGAATATGTATAAATCTACATAAAATAATCTTCATGACTGGTTTTGTGGCCACAAAATGTCTAATGTGACAACAGTTTACTGTATATAACAAAACAAAGCAGATTATTTTTGAATGTATTTAAAACAAGATTCATTTTATTACATATTAAGATACTATTTAAGGATAACAGGCCCAAAATATTAGCTAATCGCAGTTTTAAAGCATCATACATTGCCAATATTCTTCAAAACACTAGTATTTCATATTTGTCAATACACAGGGGGCAGTCGTGGCCTGGTGGTTAGAGTGTTGGACTCGTGA
>CAIGQV010000889.1:42085-59253 GCA_903798115.1 Danio jaintianensis
CATACTTGGCCACACTACACTTCACTTCACTTCACTTCACTTCAAGTTTTTGTTTAAATATTACTAATTAATTATGAACTATGAATGAATTCCCTTATTTCCATATTTTATTTCCACAAAAGTTAGTTACTTAAAGGTTATAAGAGTAGATGCTTCCTGTGTGCACAAAATAACTCATATTTTACACATATACAGTACATATTATGTAAAAAGTGGGAAGCAAAATTGAAATGCAATTGAAATAGAGAGAAAAACGTCAAAATTAGAAAGCGTTACAGAAATAAATGAAGCGTCCAATATTGGTTCAGCATTATATGACATTATCATGGTAATATTTTCAAATGCACAAGCTCACAAATAGCTTTTTAAAGGAACAAACCACTTTTTGGGGGGGGAAATGGGCTCATTTTACAACTCCTTAAAGTTCAGCACTTTTAGCTTAGCTTAGCATCAATCATTGAATCGGATTAGACCATTAGCATGTCAAAAAAAAATTGATTTTTGATCATTTTCCTATGTAAAGCTGAACTCTTCTGTAGTTACATTGGCGGGACAGAAAAATAAAAGCTGGTATGGCTGGAAAGGCTATAGATAATTAACTATACTTCCATCCTGGCATAATAATCAAGGAACTTGGCTGCCGTCCCATGCAGGCGCAATATTATGCAGCGCTGTGACCTAGTTACTTAGCTGGGGACTTTTCAGGTCAAGTTGATTATTATGCAAGATTGAGAGTTTTTAATAATTAAAATAATAAATCGAGTGAGATGCTAATGGTCTAATCCGATTCAATTATTTATGCTAAGCTACGCTAAAAGTGCTCCCGCCAGACCCGGAGATCAGCTGAATGGATTCAAAAATGGTAAAGCTCAACAGTTTAACACCAGGGGACTTATTTCCAATGAAGTTGAGTGTTCCTTTGAGGCTAAAAAGAGTCAGAAGTCAAAAGAAATCCATTTTATGAAGAGTTTATTCCTCTCTTTACTCTTTGAGCGCTCTGAAAGGCTGATATTATGAATCTAAAAGTTATGAAAGCTAGCGCAGAAATAGGTTAGCGAAGGATGGCCCTGTAATTCAGATGGTATTCCCTTTGAATCGGCAGATGAATGAAAAAGGCTAGGCCTCTCGGTATAATCACACACATCAGAGCTCTTTATTGCATTAAACCTCACTCATTATGACAGAGGACAGCTATTACTGGCCCTTTTTCATGCCTCATCTGCATACATTTCAAAAATTCCTGATGAAGACGGCACTCACCGTTAGAAGCTGTGAAATCAATCGCCACTGTGAAATTAATCTGAGTCCTGCACAACAAAGAGACAGAGAAGGTAATGGTTATTTCAGTCGTGGGAACATTAAGATGCTCCTGGTGCCATAAAAGTCAATGGATGAATTATTCGGAAAGATTCTCGTTTCAATGTGCTAATGTAAACCCTTAAGATAACGCAGAAGTCCATGATATAGTAGGCATTCGTCTATTATGCACCATTTATGCATATTTTCATATTATATAATGTATTTCCAAGAATGCAAAACTACAATTATGCACACAGAGCGCATATTTAAAGTTGTGTCAAATGCCCACATTTATATTAAATGCAGTTTATAATGAATGCCACTGACTGCTGTTGGTGGTTCATTCCGCTGGGGCAACCCCTGATTAATAAAGGGACTAAGCTGAAAAGAAAATGAATGAATGAATGAATAAATTAAATTACAAAAAAATAAATGAATTAATTGATTTGTTAATAAATTATTAAATTATTAAATCAATTAATAAATAAAAAAAATTATTTAATTGATTGGTAAATAAATAAATAAATTAATGAATTCATTGATTAATAGATTAATAAATATATTAATTAATTAATTATTAAATGCATCAATTGCTAAATAAATTAATAAATAAATAAATTTATTAATTATAATAATTTAAATTTATTAATAATGAATTGATACATTATTAAATAAATAAATAAATAAATAATTCGATTGATAAATAAATAAATGATTAATAATAATTAAAAGTAATGATTAATAAATTATTAAATAAATAAATAATAAATTAATTAATTAATTATTTTATTGCAAGGCAAGGCAAGTCAAGTTTATTTATATAGCACATTTCATACACAGTGGCAATTCAAAGTGCTTTACATAAACAGGAAAAAAAGAGTATAAGAAAGTAAAAGAAAATAAGAACAAATAATATAAAAACAGCGTAGAGACAGTTTTTCCATATTCCATATTCCATATCATATTTTCTCATTTTACTCTGGGACTTCCCCATTCTGGTGATCACCCCCGCTCTGTGGACTTTTTCGGTACCTATTTATCTACTGGACGTCTCCAACAGATTCGATTTTTCACCTAAAATCGAAACGTTTTACAGCTCTAATTACGTGCCCCCCAATTTCAACTTCCTTCTGGAAGTAAATCGCACGGCCCCTGATAAATAAATAAATGTATTGATTGATTGATTGATTGATCGATAAATAAATTTATAAATATATAAATTAATTAAATATTTGATTGATAAATGAATACATTAATAAATTAATTAATTGATAAATAAATTGATTGATTGATCAAATAAATTTATTAAATAAATGAATTAATAAATAAATTAATTATTTAATTGGAGTAAGGTTAATGTTTAATTTTATTTACCTATATTTGACAATATTTTTGAATGCAATAATAAAATGTGACTTATGTATAATAATAATCTTGTCTTAAAGTCTTTCTTTTCTCTCTCCACATTGTCATTTTTTATCATTTCTATTATTATCATAAAATCTGGCACAGTATGCTGTTATTTATTATGGCCAACGGCTATTATTTTGTCAAATCTGTTATTTTAATTTTAAAAGGATCTCATCAGCAGCGTCTCTGCAAATGCTACGACCGTTTGTTCCAAACAAAATAAAATTGCATGATTATGTGTCTAGCATTAACCAGCATCTTGGATAAACTAAGCCATGATTAATGCATGTATAATCTAAGGATATGGAATGCACTTTTACAATCAATCAATCAATCAATCAATCAATCAATCAATCAATCAATCAATCATAGTGCTGTCAAATTATTATGAATGATGAATCATAATTTATCACATACAAAATAAAAGTTTATATTTACATAATAAATATAATCCTGTACTGTGTAAATACTGTGTATTTACCATGTATATGTAAATACAAACATGCATAAAATACAAAAACTATTTACTTAATATTTACTTATATATAAATATATACACATTTTATTAATTCTACAATATAGGTAACAAATTATATTTTATATATAAATAAACATTTTCATGCAAATGTATATATATATAAGTATTGTACACACTTAGTTAGTACACACATATATTATGTAAATACAAACCTTTATTTTATATGTGATTAATAACAATAAATGGTTTGACAGTATAAACAAACAAAAACAACAAATAAAACAATAAAAAAATTAAAAAATAAAACAATAAATAAAACAATACATAAACAAATAAATAAAACAATAAAAAATAAATAAAAAATAAATAAATAAAAGAATAAAAAATAAAACAATAAATAAACAAAACAATAAATAAAACAATAAATAAATAAATAAATAAATGAAACAATAAATAAACAAAACAATAAATAAATAAAACAATAAATAAATAAATAAATAAAACAATAAATAAATAAATAAATAAAACAATAAATAAAACAATAAATAAAACAATAAATAAACAAAACAATAAATAAATAAATAAATAAATAAAACAATAAATAAATAAATAAATAAATAAATGAAACAATAAATAAACAAAACAATAAATAAATAAATAAATAAATAAAACAATAAATAAATAAATAAATAAATAAATGAAACAATAAATAAACAAAACAATAAATAAATAAATAAATAAATAAAACAATAAATAAATAAATAAATAAATAAATAAATAAATAAATAAATAAATAAAACAATAAATAAACAAAACAATAAATAAACAAAACAATAAATAAATAAAACAATAAATAAACAAAACAATAAATAAATAAAACAATAAATAAATAAATAAATAAATAAATAAATGAAACAATAAATAAACAAAACAATAAATAAATAAATAAATAAATGAAACAATAAATAAACAAAACAATAAATAAATAAATAAATAAAACAATAAATAAATAAATAAATAAATAAATAAATAAAACAATAAATAAACAAAACAATAAATAAATAAAACAATAAATAAAACAATAAATAAAACAATAAATAAATAAATAAATAAATAAATAAATAAATAAATAAATAAATAAATAAATAAATACATTAATTAGTTAATTTTATACCTTGGTATCCTAGCAGACCTTATACTCTAATATAATAAAAGCCCAATTTTGGCATTCTTGATTGACGATTGAGACAGTCATTGCAGTGTTCCAATCCAGTATATTACTTAGAATACTACTTTAAAAGGCAGCAGCCTATCTAAATGAATTACAAGAGTAGACAGAAGACCTTAATGTTTTATACAATTCTTTCAATGACATTAAATACATCAGAAATGAGAGGCTGTTATTAACGAATTTGTGATTTGTCTCTTCTTTGGTGTTTTCCCAGACAGGGCAGATAAGCAGAATACATTGAGCCGGGGTGGGTCTGTGTTTGCTGGGACACTGAGCCAAGCAAACTAATGCCGTAAGTACAGATCTGTCTCCTCTCATTAGACTACTCACATTACTGGGGGTTACAGCTGCAAGTCACACACACACACACAAACATGCCCAGAAAGCCACTGTGAGGATGTGTGCGCACTCTATCTCAGATAATTAAACATCCCAGCGTCCACAAGACTAACCAAAAATGACAGCGATTTCATCATTTGCAGCCAAAACGGTCAAGTAAACAGGAAGTATCCAGACTCAAACGAGCTGTAATAACATTAGTAATATATTTTAATTATATATTATCATTAAAAAAAAAGAAAAGTATTAAAGATACACTCACACAGTATACAGAATACCTGCTAAAATGTATAGTAAATTTGATAACAGCCATGTGAAGGGATGAAATATAGAATACAGAATAATTTGATGTAGACAGAGAAAAGAAAGGGGCCTAACACTGAGCCCTGAGGTACACCAGCTCATTCCTGCACTTGGGGATCTACTTTTTTGTACAGTTTGGAGCTGACTCTAATCAAACACACCCATATTTTGTTGTAACACCATGTACTATGGACAGCGCTACATAATATTGTGCCGCGAAGCAGCGAAGTTCCTTGATTATTACGCCTGAATGAGAGTGTAGTTACATATTGACCTAGAAAATAGCAACCTTTCATTTTCCGTCGGTCTTAGTACACGATGTAACTACAGAAGATTCAAGCTTTAATTAGGAAAATTATTGAAAGTCTTTTTTTACCATTTTCGAGCAAGAAGCTAATGGTCTAATCCAATTCAATGATTTATGCTAAGCTAAGCTAAAAGTGCTATAGCATAGCAGGAAAAAAAAGTGTAGTGTTCTTTTAAGGTACCTATAAAGACCTTTTAGGTACTTAAGTACAAGAATATAGTTTTTCCAAAGGGAACCATCCCAGTGACAGCTTTTGTACCTTTATTTCTGAGAGTGCAGTAAGAGTTATCTGAATAAACTTCCCTCCTCTGGCCTCAAGAGGCACTCTAATGACAATTTTAGAGGATCCAGTCTTTAGTGTTCTTCTTAGTGTGCATGTGCAGCCATTGGACAGTGATATCTTAGTGATTTCACAGATGAGAAAGAGCATGAGACAGCTGAGTAAAGAGATCCTACCATTACTCACATTCAGTTGAGTCTGAGCCAGTCATACCATCTGTTAGGATAATGCTAACCGCTCTCAGAAAACATGTTTGTGACACACCATACACCCAGTGTGTCATACAGGCGTATTAATTGTTGCATACGATTTTCATATTCAGCAATTATTCAGAGATTTGACTGATTGGCTAAACTCTGAATTAAATCATTCATGAATTCATTCATTTTGTCATTCATCTTCACTAAAAAGACTCTATTGTGGCTCTATTAAAGCCACAAAAAGGCTCCAAACTAATACAGATCCAAATGGATATCGCTGGCAATGGCTTAACTTATGAATAAGAGGAAAGTATCTATTTTAGAAACACAACATCTGCAGGTGCAATTAATAGGTTCATCTTTGTGTCCACAGCATCTGTAACTGAATGGTTATTTAACTGCAGAGCAAAGCGTATTATCCAAAGTACATAAAAAACGCAAGCTACCAACAGAAAAATGACGGATGGAAAGATTTCTGTTCATTTTCTACACGTGTGCAGATGAGCCAAGGCCAGTGCACCCATCCGTAATCACTGGCTTGTGTTCATAAATAGTGCATGTGCATGTTTGTTTGAGTTCTTTACAAACTATAACCTAAAAAAAATTGTAGTTTCCTCATGAAAACAGAACAAAATGTTGACATCTTACAAAACTAATCTTGAAAGATTGATGGTTCAGCCCAAAATCACCCTTCACTTGTCACAAACCAGTTTCTATCTTCTGTTGAACACAAAAGCTGAAGAGCAGCAACCATTGACTTCAATAGTATGTGTTTTTCCTGCTGGATTTCAGTGGTTAGCAGTTCCCAACAAAATATCTTCCTCTGTGTTTAACAGAAGAAAGAAACTGGAACCATTTGGTGATGGTGCATAAATGATGACCGAATTAAAATATTTGGGTGAACTATCCCTTTAACTTCACAAATTAGCAAAGCGATGAATGGATAAACTAAGACATTACGTGATATTCCACCAAATCTATAGACCATTTCAATGTGGTGATGTCATTGGCCCATGAACATTTCCTGCTTGTTATCAAACTATTGCATAACTATATCAAGGTGCAATTCAATCATAACTTAACATTAAAATAGCTCTCATAACATTATTTATCAATATGCAGACCTTTTTGGATTCTTGGAAGCTATGGAAATTGTTATTGTTTACATCCATCAAAATGGTCTATAAACCAACAGCATAGCACCTGTACATGTCATAACCCAACGTTTGGTCAAATATTGACTTTTTAAAATTTAAATTAAAATGACACTTTTGAATCCAGTATTTGGGTTTGTCCATTTATGACCCTACAAAGAGTTTTTAGAGTGTAACAATTTCATCTTTATAGTGATGCAATGTGAATTGTGTGAGAAAATAAGGTTATTTTCTAAAAAAGCTATCAAAAAGCCTTTAAAAAGCTTCTAATTCCCTGAATACTCTACCTGACAAAAGTCTTGTCGCCTATCCAAGTTTTAGGAACAACAAATAATAACTGGACTTCTAGTTGATCATTTGGTATCAGAAGTGGCTTATATGAAAGGCAAAGGCCTCTAGATTACGCTTATTTTACCACAATAAAATATGATCATGTCATGATTTTGAATGATTTCATTAGGACAGTAAGGTCTGACTTTGCTGAGACAAAAGTCTTGTCACTGAACAGAAATAATGTCCAGTATAGAATATAAAGTCATGCTGCAGTGGAAACAGAATGAATATTGTGTCTGACTCCATGTCAGCTTGGAGGACTGCATCCATACATCTCTGCAATGACTCAAATCACTGATTAATAAAGTCATCTGGAATGGCAAAGAAAGCGTTCCTGCAGGACTCCCAGAGTTCATCAAGATTCTTTGGATTCATCTTCAACGCCTCCTCCTTCATCTTACCCCAGACATGCTCAATAATGTTCATGTCTGGTGACTGGGCTGGCCAATCCTGGAGCACCTTGACCTTCTTTGCTTTCAGGAACTTTGATGTGGAGGCTGAAGTATGAGAAGGAGCGCTATCCTGCTGCAGAATTTGCCCTCTCCTGTGGTTTGTAATGTAATGGGCAGCACAAATGTCTTGATACCTCAGGCTGTTGATGTTGCAGATCTCTCGCACGCCCCCATACTGAATGGAACCCCAAACCATGATTTTTCCTTCACCAAACTTGACTGATTTCTGTGAGAATCTTGGCTCCATGCGGGTTCCAGTAGGTCTTCTGCAGTATTTGTGATGATTGGGATGCAGTTCAACAGATGATTCATGGGAAAAATCCACCTTCTGCCACTTTTCCAAATGATCAACTAGAAGTCGAGTTATTATTTGTTGCTCTTACAACTGAGATCAGCGATAAGACTTTTGTCAGGTGGTGTATACCAAAAATATACATTTCCTTGCTAGACAAGTAAACCAAGACAACCATGCTAGTTGCAGCAATTCCGCCAATGCCAAATACTGTATAATGAAGGGTAGACAAGGTCAGAGTTCTGTAGGAAACCCTGGACAAATGTATACAGCTTGCCAAAAGATCCTTCAGGACACTGGTACCATTACAGATGAGCATCCTGATTGATTCTGGCATAAACTGACAGCTAGTGAGGAAACTAGAGCAGAGGTGAACATGACAGTATTTCCAGAGTTTCACACCAAACTGAACAGCTATTGTTTCACTGGAGGGGACATATGACAGTAGTGCAGTTGTGAAATGACTACAACTTTAGAAGCTGCAGCTCTGATTTTGCTTGTTATAGTGAATAAAGAGAAGTGCTGCCATGTTCTCCACAGAAGGTCTTCTAGGGTGACTTGTAAGGGTCAACACACCTGTGGGTCACACATTTAAGCTGGAAGGAATAGGAAGCTAGCTTTCTCCATGAGTAAAGTTTGATTTATACCTCAAAGAAAGAAGGTCCCTGGTTCGAGTCCCGCCTGAGTATTTTCTGTGTGGAGTTTGCATGTTCTCCCCGTGTTGGTGTGGGTTTCCTCCGGGTGCTCTGGTTTCCCCCACAGTCCAAACACATGCACTATAGGGGAATTGGATGAACTAAATTGGCCGTGGTGTATGTGTGTGTGTGTGTGTGAATGAGTGTGTATGGGTGTTTCCCCGTACTGTGTTGCAGCTGGAAGGGCATCCGCTGCGTAAAACATATGCTGGATAAGTTGGTGGTGGCTGTGGCGACCCCTGATGAATAAAGGGACTAAGCCGAAGGAAAATGAACAAATGAATGAAGTCCAGTCAAGTGCAGTACTTGGGTTAAAAGTTGAGTCAACTCAAAAAAAGCTGTGCAGCACGTTGCCTTACATTTTAAAGTTGAGTCAACTTTTTTTTTTACAGTGAATTGGCACATACAGTACCTTTCACATGGCCGACGTCGTTGTGATCATTTATAGTTCTGCATTGTATCTGTGTTGGACAGCAGTACCCTTCCGGAACCTACTGTGCATAAATTGGCCTTAATCATTTGGTGATAAAAGACCTTATTAGCCTACATCATGTCCGACGCTACAAGATTCCAGCGACATGCACTGATAAGATAAGATTTATAATCTAATTAATACATAGTAAACCTCTTTAAGATTACTAAAAGTACATGCTGAGTGACTGCTGTTGTTGGTTTGCACTGTTGGTCACAGTTCTAACTAGGGCTGTGCGATTAATTGAAATCGTATTGAAATCGCAATTTGGACATGAGCGATTTCTAAATCGCCTTACAGCACGATTTTTTCCCGCAGTATGCTATTTGAACCAATCATAACGCAGTGTGTCTAAACAGCACGAGAACAGGAGACTGAATATCTTGCATGCAGATGATGAGTTCAGCACAAGAGGACACAGCCCTAGTTCTAACATTGATTTTCAAACTCTATGTTCACGATTTATTTTCATTTCAAGATCTGAGGTAAACTATCTGCTTCAGTATGGCTAAAACGTCATGTAAGATATTATTCAAACTCACATTAGTAGCATTTAACATAATAAAGCACATTTTATGCCATTGTTTCTAAAATAGACATTTTGCACGCTGTTGTTGCCGATGGTTAGGACCAAAACTTGTGTATACTACTGATATATAACACAGTGTTATGGTCTGTGTCTGAAAGGTTGCACAGTTCAGATGTACCAGATATAGAGACCAGTGTGATTAAATGTACACCTGAATGTAATCAGACAAGCAGTGAGCAGTGACAGGATAAGAGTAATTTGATGTAGACACTGAAAAGAAAGTGGCCTAACACTGAGCCCTGTGGGACACCAGCTCATTCCTGCACTTGACGAGCTAGTTTCCTGCAGAGTTTAGAGCTGACTCTAATTAAACACACCCGAAACAGATAATCAAGGACTTGGGTTCATTACAAATTACAGACAGGTGTATAAAAGGCAAGGTAGATCTCAAAGAGCACTGAATACCCCTGGTGTAGGGACTTGATGAAGAGTGCAAATCAAATAAAGCATGTCTGACGTGTTTAATGTTTGATTGATATGTCGTCATTATTATTTAAGCAGATGAGTTGTTGTTTTCTCTTGGGGACAGTCACTTGTTAGTCCAGAATGCAAATAGAGTTGCAGACAGCTCCAATGTCAAACATCAAAACCAAACATTAGTCCTGAAAATCTGTGCTTTTTCTGAGTTTATCTAGAGTGTTGAGTGGGTTACTTCATGAAGTAATTAATTACCAATTACATCATTACAATTATAAAATTAATTCATTTTCCTTCGGCTTAGTCTCTATTTCAGAGAGTTTTATGCAGCGGATGCCCTTCCGCCTGCAACCCATGCACACTCATTCACACACACACGCACGCACGCACGCACGCGCACGCACGCACGCACACAGCAGCAGAAGACCACACCGGGTGCCGCTCCTGTCAGCTAAGAACAAGAAACTGAGGCTACAATTCACACAGGCTCACCAAAATTGGACAATAGAAGATTGGAGAAACGTTGCCTGGTCGGATGAGTCTCCATTTCTGCTGCGACATTCAAATGGTAGGGTACGAATTTGGCATCAACAACATGAAAGCATGGATCCATCCTGCCTTGTATCAACGGTTCAGGCTGGTAGTGGTGGTGTAATGGTGTGGCGGATATTTTCTTGGCACACTTTGGGCCCATTAGTACCAATTGAGCATCGTGTCAACGCCACAGCCAACCTGAGTATTGTTGCTGACCATGTCCATCCCTTTATGACCACAGTGTACCCATCTTCTGATGGCTACTTCCAACAAGATAACACGCCATGTCATAAAGCACGAATCATCTCAGACTAGTTTCTTGAACATGACAATGAGTTCACTGTACTCAAATGGCCTCCACAGTCACCAGATCTCAATCCAATAGAGCACCTTTGGGATGTGGTGGAACGGGAGATTCGCATCATGGATGTGCAGCCGACAAATCTGCAGCAACTGCGTGATGCTATCATGTCAATATGGAGCAAAATCTCTGAGGAATATTTCCAGTACCTTGTTGAATCTATGCCACGAAGTATTAAGGCAGTTCTGAAGGCAAAAGGGGGTCCAACCCGGTACTAGTAAGGTGTACCTAATGAAGTGGCCGGCGAGTGTACATGCATCGGTATTTCTTGTCCCATTTTTTTCCCCCTGAAGCCAGCTGAAAAACAATCTGTAGCTATCTGAGAGGTACCGCCATCAAAAAGGCAGAGGAGAAGCAGAAAAGCATCAACCAAGAGATTAAAGGGGAAAAGATCATAGCCATGCACTCCCACAATGCCACGCATATTCTGTCCAATAGGGAATGACTGTTCTGTAACTAAGAGCGCAGAAAGGGACCTAACACCGAGTCCTGTGGCTGTGTGGCAGCAGCAGCTTATTGTGGTACACGCAATCTAAGTGTTTGTAATGGGGGCGGTTACTGCGAATGCAGGTGCGAAACTCATCGCCTGAGAAAATGAGAGTTGGAGGATGAGGGCTGCCTCTGCCGCAGATGGGACTCAGATGTTCAGAGAATATCAGCTTTCATTATTTGACTAAATCCCAAAGACACCTGCTTCGAGAATTGTGGGTAAAGATGAACGGTATTGGTGTGAGAGGGAATGAAATGCAGTCTTATAGAGATCTGCCTCTTCATGAAATGCATTCAAAATGTATCAGTGATGTAAATATGCTATTATTAAAAGTGAAAACAGTATAGCCATACAACAGCTGGGTCAATCCTATACAGAATATCCAGTTCTGTTTCATTAAATAACAATAACAATTTAGATTTATTATCTACCTTTATTTGAAACAATATATACAAATATTTTTTTTTTATTGTTTTACCTGATGTCAACATACCTTATGGGTTTTTCAAGTAAAAAAATGGATGTTTATTAAAATAAATGTATTAAAATATATAGAAATAAACAATAAAGTTCATTATTTTTCATATACTAAAGGCTTAGACTTTCATTGGTCAATTATCAGACATAAAAGCAGCATTGATCCATTATTATTTTGAGCATAAAAATATATATATATATTTCTCTTTCTTAATTAATTTTAGCTGACATTGCCATATCCATTGGGTGTTCGAACTTTAACAAAAGTATATTTATTAAAATATATTCCAAGTGTTTCTTAATTTCAATTAGTTTTTATTCTACTTTAACTTATTTTAAAATATTAATTAACTTGATTAAAGCACATCTTAACTTAATGACTTATGTTCATTTATATATTGATGTAAGTTGAAGTGACTTGTAAAGTTTAATTCACCTTAAACAGTCCTTCGGCTTAAAGGCGTCGCACACCAGATGTGCCGCTCAGTGCCGCGACATGGCGCGCACATGACAGTTGAAAGTATCGCACACATTCGCATGCTATTTAAAATGAAACTATTCAGATGGCACTCTGTGGCATGGCAGAAATATGAACAGTGTCCTGAGTCGTACCTGGGCACCGCGGAGAACTTGCGGCGCCGGTGTGCGTACCCTGATAGAAATCTATGTTTAGAATTCTAAAATGCGTGGCGCGATGCAGCATGTCACCGAGCGGCGCATCTGGTGTGCAACCCCCTTTAGTCTCTTATTTATCAGTGGTCGCCACAGCGAAATGGACCGCCAACTATTCCAGCATATATTTTATGCAGTGGATGCCCTTCCAGCTGCAACCCAGTACTGGGAAACATACACACTCATTCACACACACACTCATACACTACGGCCAATTTAGTTCATCAATTCACCTATAGCGCATGTGTTTGGACTGTGGGGGAAACAGGAGCACCCAGAGGAAACCCACGCCAACACGGGGAGAACATGCAAACTCCACACAGAAACGCCAACTGGCCCAGCCGGAACTCGAACCAACGACATTCTTTCTGTGAGGCGACAGTGCTAACCACTGAGCCACCGTGCCGCAGTGTAGGTGATATCTCAATATTTCTCTCCATCTAGCGCCAGAAAACACTGTCAAATACATGAATTATGAACTACCAACCTGACCAGGCCAGCAAAATAACATTCTTATTGTTGAACCCTGACAAGGATGGATTAAAGTCCACAAGATCCATCATGTTGGGACAGCTTTCGGGTAGTGTGATGGAATGATTCATTAATAAAAGTTGTATTACTTTAGTTGTTTTTCCAGAGGGCTCTTGAAAGCTGATGAGGTGTTCAGTATGCATGAGCCGGTGGCTGGAGAAATGCCCAGTGACATCAGCACAGATGTTGTTGACTAGAGGTGAGGGGACACTGTCCATCTGGACACCAGAAGCTTCAGGCCATGAAGCAATTTAGTTAGTACTGCAATATACATCCTTCAGCCATACATGCAGAATACATCTTAATGTATTTTCCTTCGGGTTGGGTATCGAAAATCAGTTCCATTTTAAAACCGGTTCCAAATTTCAAAGAGATTCCGTTTATCTATTCCTGATGTTTTCAGTCATTCTCACAGTGAGGATTTAACACTTGTATCTATCTGCCAGGACATGCGACAATGCCATAGATGCCATGCTGCTCATTAGGGCTGCACGATATTGGAAAAATCTGACATTGCTGTATTTTATTTTGCTGCGATTTATATTGCGATATAAATAAAATTTCAGCAGATGACTTGAATAGCTCTATTTATCGATAATTTATAGATGATCCCAAGGTATCCATAATCCTGGACCAGGTCGTATCCCGAGCTGATGCTGTGGTCGTCATGGAAAAATGGAGTGCATGAGACTGATTCCTGAATGACCACCGTGATAAACGAGTCCCCACATTGATCCTGTGGACCAACCTGACCTCCCGCCGGTGCCCTACTCACACCTGCAGCTTCTCCACGATGGACGTCCAGCTTCTTCAGCCTCCAGCGCCTAGACTGCAGCTCTGAACAGGAAGTTTGGCCAGATGAAAAATGGTCGTGCCTAACAGAGCCTAGTTACTCTCAAGGTTTTTTTTCCCTTCACTTCGTTAATTGGTGAAGTTTTTTTGTTTTTTTCTCGCCACTGTCGCCACTGGCTTGCTCGGATCGGGACTTGTGGAGCTGTGCTTCGGTGGATTTGCTCTACAGTGTTTGACCTTTCAGCAGTGAAATTTAGACCACACTGAACTAAACTACACTGAACTTCAACTCTGAAATCTGGACTTTACTAGAACTATGTTCAGCTGCTTTGACACAATCTACATTGTGAAAAGCGCTATATAAATAAACTTGACTTGACTTGACTATTTGGAATAAAATCTTTGAAATAATCTTGTAGAGGAGTGAATCAAAGAAATTGCGAGAATAAATAAATAAGATAGAGCAAAGATAAAAGTGAAACCAGTAGTCGGATATTCAGGTACAGTAATACGATACGATACGATATTATCTTGATATTTTGCCCCCGATAATGATAGATCACAATATCAGCGATATATCACAAGAAAACCATCTACAATATATCATGATATTTGTAACAGCACATATATTTCTTAGAATTGCATCCATTGATATGTGTTCGATTCGCCATTACGAGAAGCGCCACCTCATGCATATCCCTATTTTGTCCTGCCCCTATTTTTAAATAATTAAATGTAATTAAAATGTAAACACTGTACATTCTTGACTGCTGATCAATAATAATAACCCCAACTGCACACTGCAGATGCTGCGATATGACTATTGCGAATGCGCACATTGTGATATCGATGCTGAAACGATATATTGTGCAGCCCTACTGCTCATATTTCAACCCAGTAACATTAGCAACTGCGAACGGCTATAAAGACTCATTATTACTCATCATAAGCTGTGTGGGGGCAGCACGGTGGCGCAGTGGGTAGCACGATCGCCTCACAGCAAGAAGGTCGCTGGTTCAAGTGCATGTTCTCCCCGTGTTGGCGTGGGTTTCCTCCGGGTGCTCCGGTTTCCCCCACAGCCCAAACACATGCGCTTTAGGGGAATTGAATAAGCTAAATTGGCCGTAGTGTATGAGTGTGTGTGTGAATGTAAGAGTGTATGGGTGTTTCCCGGTGTTGGGTTGCAGCTGGAAGGACATCCGCTGCGTAAAACATGTACTGGATAAGTTGGCGGTTCAGTCCGCTGTGGCGACCCCTGATTAATAAAGGGACTAAGCCGAAAAGAATATGAATGATGAATGAATAAGCTGTGTGTGAGACACTATAAGTGACTGTTGCATTTGCATCAATGCAGCTACAACCACTCACGCTACACCTCAAGACAGAACTCTGACGCGAGCGCTCTTTCGTGCAGTCTAGTGTCTCTATAGGTAGAATTTTCCCAGAATATACTTGGGGAAATGACTTTATGCTTTACACAACACTTAGCGGTTTTTAATGGATTGTCGAGTCCTGCGATAACGCACCAGATATAGCTGGTAATATTAGCAACAGCAGCGTCTCACACTCAGGTACAAAATGTAGATGAAAATACTGTCACCTTACAATTAAAGCTGTATAATTCTGGATAAACTTACAATACATTTATTTTAATTTTTTTATTTAACCCTTTCACGCGTGAGTTTTAAATACTCCAGCTGACCATGAGTTTTTTTTATTGTGACCACTGTAAAGTTCCCATGATGACGTGTCAAGTTTATCACGTGACCCAGCAGCCCCAGTGATCTATGTATAATATTATTTTGTTTCTTTTTGCCCTTTTCTGTAAATATTGACAAATGTTCTAATTATATTGTAAAAATTCTGATACTCGATTACCAAATATGTGATAGAACATATATTTTGTCTTTTAAACAGCTTAATAACTATCGTATAATTTGTTATATGATGTGTAATGGGCCATTGTTGCTGGAAGGGATAAAGCTGCGATCAGAAGTTAACGAGAAGTATTTATATTATTTATTAAATTAGACATTAATTTATTTTATTAGCTAGATGGGATACAGATGAGAATACTCACGTCAATATAGCATAATTTTTGTGACACTGTACAACAAATAATATTTTTAAATTACTGTGAGGGTTGGGTTTAGGTTGAGGTAGGTGTAGATGCTAATAAAATACAATGTTAACTTCCGATCGCAGCTGTATCCCTTCTAGCAACAACCGCAGGAGAGATCCAAGCTGCTGGATTTAAGTCATGTTTATTCATAATTTTCTTCCGAAATACATGAAGGTAAGCAACTTTTTATCTGGGAGAGGAATAGAGGAAATAATCTAGTAACATAAACAGTGTGTATCTTACGTGAACAAAGCACATCATCCAGTTATATTGAAAAATAATTATTATTGCCGTCTCCATAGACATCCGTGTGTATTTTACAAACCTTAGATGGTATATAGCTTGCTTATAGTTATGTGCATTTGAATGTCTGAAACCTAAAATAAATGTAATTTGTTTGAAAGCACGGATAAATTGTGATTTATGACAAGCTCTGCGCACCTCTTTCTGTGCCTCAGATTTGAGTTTTAGCAGTTGATGACGTGCGCTCTGAACGTTTAATCACACCAGTGTGATCGTATGCTTCAGAGACCAGCCAAGGCTAATCACACCAGTCTGATCGTACGCTTCAGAGACCAGCCAAGTCTGATCACACCAGTGTGATCGTACGCTTCAGGGACCAGCCAGGCTGATCACACCGGTGTTATCATATGTGTGAAAGGGTTAAATAGTGATCATTATTAAAAATATTCAGGCAGCTAGGATAAGATTTGTTCTACTACATTTAAGCTATTTGTAATTTCTTCTTTCATTCCCAAATGAAAGTGTTATTTAATATTTTTACGAATTCTCACAATTAAATGGATAGTTCACCCAAAATTAAAAATTGTCATCATCCATCTATCTATCTATCTATCTATCTATCTATCTATCTATCTATCTATCTATCTATCTATCTATCTATCTATCTATCTATCTATCTATCTATCTATCTATCT
>CAIGQV010000889.1:66648-87563 GCA_903798115.1 Danio jaintianensis
ACACACACACACACACACACACACACACACACACACACACACACACACACACACAGCTCTGTCAGCACGCAGAACATCACATCTATTTCAGAATCAGCTTATTTGGCTCGCGATGTTTCGAGGCTTTTAGCGTGCTGTGAAATAAATCAAGTAATTATCTTAGATCAAAGCAGCCTCCGAATCCCTTAAAAACTACTGTGATCTTCTATGTTAACCAAGCAGACGGCTGTGTTTGGATTCCCAAAGCATACAACAGTACAAAGAGATAAAAAGAAAAGCCACCAATGTATGTATAGAGTGCATAATAAAGTATATGGACATGTACGCACTGAAAAAATACATATTCATGCCATTCATATTGATCTTTTACACATGTGGATTTAGTGATAACATTAGCTGTGTTTCCATCCAAAGATCCAAGCTAGATTTATGCTCAAAAAATGTAACATCGCATACAAGATTTGCGAATAAAGCAGCGTTTCCACCGTTTTCTGTGGTAGGAGAAGCAACTGTGGGCAATTTTTCTCATATAATAAATGACTTCAGAAGACAATAAACGGTCGCAGACGCTTAAGACAGTTCTGGAGGTAATACTACTACTATTACTAATAATAATACACTATAAAACCCAATAAGTTAAGGTAACTCAAACCATTTGAGGAAACTGATTGCAACAAACCATTTAAGTTCAAAAACTAATCCTAATAAGTACTGTGAACTTAATCCATTTGAGCAAACGAAACAATTTGAGCACAGTAAAACCCAATAAATGAAGAGAACTCAAACCAACTGAGTACTGTAAAACCCAATAAGTTAAGGCAACTCAAACCGTTTGAGGAAACCGATTGCAACAAACCATTTGAGTTAAAAAACTAATCTATAAGTACTGTGAACTTACTCCATTTAAGTTGAAGTAATGAGGTATTTAATTAACTCATTACCTTCAACACTGAGTTCAAAACTCTTTTCAAATGAGTAGAATTAACTTTCAGCAAATTTTGAGTTAACTACACTCATTTCATTTGATCAAGTTGACTGTTGGGTTTTACAGTGTAATAATAATAATAATAATAATAATATAATAGTAATAATACTGAACCACCAACACAATATCATGGCAATTCGTAACCTTTTCATTTAGTGGCTAATTTGTACAAATTTGTATGATCACATTCGTACAATTTAGTATGATTTGTTCATCCCCCAATCATGGTTGGGTTTAAGGGTGTGGTTGTATGCCACGCCTCCTTTTAAAATCATACATTTTCGTATACGACTAAACCCGAATTCGTACGAATTTGCCACTATACTGACAAAACTTAAAAATAGTTATGTTTCCTTATGAGATCAGGCTGCTGTGATGACAGGCTTTGGCTGATGGATTTCAGAAATGACCAAAACGTTTCACAATGTGCTCACTCTGCTGGTTTGTTCAGTATCCTTTTCACACAGTTCTAAATAGTCCTGCGTGAGTTAACATAATCTTTATAGGAGCCATTTGTTTTCATTATTTAAAGGTTTGTGTTGTTAATCTTGACTTCTTTCATTTTGGAGATTTGCACCCCCTGCAGGTCAGAGGAAGCTTAAAAGGCCTGGGTGTGGCCAACTGGAGAGGGGCCTGCTGGGAGCACATGCTCTTTAGACCTTACCTGCAGACTGTTTGGTGGCCAAAGTTTCAGATTTTGTTCATTTAATATCAGTTTTATGTTCAAATTAACTCTACAATAAACCAACAAATGAAGACTTGTCGTTCCATGAACTATTATAAGGAAGCGTTTAAACCCATCAGCAAACCCAAGAAGTAACTAAGATGGAATTTAGACTAAGGATAGTCACAACAATCTTATTTAGAACTCAGCACTGACACTGACTCACTCACATGACACACTGCAGCCTCAATGATGGGGCTGCACAATATTGGAAAAATCTAACATTGCAATTTTTTTTATTATTTTGCAATTCAAGAGTTCGCCCTTAGCTGATGGTTGATTATAAAACGTGTTTGGCATGCTGTCCCGGGAGAGAGCCCTGAGCTCATGAGATCCTCGAGCCCGGGGCTTCCTCCCGTTGCAGGGCGAGAGGGGAGTTTGAGCTCAGGTAGGTCTCGAGAACTCCCCTGCTTGATAAAGGTGGATGCAAATTATAAATAACTATGGAGAGAAATTGCTGAATTAATCGCTCGTCTATGGTGTCGATTTGGTTGGTCAATTTACTTATATTACATGTTTTTGACCTGTGGTAGGAAACCTGAGAGCCCGGGGAAAACCCACGCAAACACGGGGAGAACATGCAAACTCCACACAGAAATGTCAACTTGGCCAGGTAAAGGCTTGAGTTAGTGACATTCTTGCTGTGAGGCAACGGTGCTAACCACTGGGCCTCCGTGCTGCCCTGTCGAGGAAAGGGGAGGAGTAGGGGTGGAAGGGGGGATTCTTCAAGACGAAGATGGCTACGGTAAGATACTTTGGCTATTTATAGTGATTTAGGAATCATCTGATTGGTGGATCATGCATTAGCTAATGCGGGACCAGCTGATATCAATCATAAGCACGTGCTCCTCTCGAAATTAGTTTATGAATAAACTTCACTATATATTGCGAATACAATTTCACCAGATGACTTCTGTTTGGAAAGAATTTATAATGTTAGATCAATTGGGATGATCCTGCAATGGGAGTGCATCTCCACACAATCTAATAAACAATCGATAAACTTTTTGGGGTCCCCCGACACATTTTCGTTGTGGTCTGTGCTATTTGCAGAGCATTTCTGTATTTGCATGTGTTGTATTTTCATGCATGACGATCTATAAATACAATCAAGAAAAAGATACAATTGAAATAAAGTGTTTTATCGTTTCCCCGTGTCTAACAGTATTCAAGTACAATCACTGAATGATACGAAATTAAATAATTCAATAAAACTAATCGTAGTTAAGGTCACAAATGGTACAATTTCTTTTGCCTGAATGCTTTAAAAATCATTATACAATCACAGGCATCGAAAACACATGCAAATGATAAATTATACAAACTCAACATTGCATATCCTGCGATGTGACTATTGTGAATGATCACTTTGCGATATCGATGCTGAAACCACATATCGTGAAATATCTGATATTCTGATTCTCAGATATGTGTAAGAACACGTATTAAACAGCTTAATAATGATCATATTATTTGATCTATGCTGATGGGTGTCAACATTGCAGAAGAGATCAGAACTGCTGGATTTACAACATGTTAATTCAGCATTTTCTATCGAAATACATGAAAGCGACTGTCTAGCTGAGAGAGGAATAGAGTAAACGTTCTAGTGTAATGTAGGTGAATGAAGCACATTGTCCAATTATATTTTAAAAGATAATTATTTTTGCCATATCCGTATATATAAGCGTGTAATTTAAAACCATCCATTTATAATTTAATAACTTTGTTAAAATAAAACCCACATATCTACATTAGCCTGACTTTTTTTCTAAATATGTGTATATTTCTTTCTAACATTGCTATTTTATTAACATGACAAATTTTGTATGCACATTTTAAAAGTTAAAGCACATCTTGGTGTTTCTATTAAGCATTTTATAAGCAAGAAAATGCACATATAAATAGGAATGAAACACTCTGCCGTCTTATGAACTGAGATTTTAAACATTTTGAAACGTGAAATCTGTGCTTTGGGCATTCGTATCTGTTTTCAATGTTTATCTATACATATTCTGACTATGGGAATATACATATGTTTAAATTATTTGATATTTGTATCTGCCATTTGACCAATTTTTAGGTTGCAATCAGTATATTCAACTATCCAGTATACTTCAGTCATGTCCACCGATTAGTTTAATCATAAGAGCACTTGTTTGACTGAGTACACTACATTACACATTAATGGATGTATACAGTGAGTGTCAGGAGTGTGTATTGAGCTACAGTTCATTACCTGCCATCACGATCCCAGTCATACACTTCAACCTTGATCGTTCTGTAAGAGGACAGAGAGAAAAACAGAGAATTGGTGTCGTGATTTCACAGCTTTTTCTCTGTAATCCCACACATCAGCAGCAAATGTATGATCCCATACACAAATAGAGAGTATAATTTTACTGCGTATATTAATATATCAGTCATTATAATATGAAGGTAAAAGGTAAGATATTTAAAATAGTAGTTGTTAATGCAGTAGACTTTAGTATAATACATTAAGAAGCTTATCCTTTGTATTTACTTATTTATTTATTAAATATCAATCTATATACTGTTTAGTCTTAAAATAAGCTGTAAAATTTGCTGTTAAAATTTGATAGTATTATTTTATTTTATTGTATTGTTTTTATTATTATTATTATTATTAGTAGTAGTAGTAGTAGTAGTAGTAGTGGTAACTGTATTTTAATTTAATTAAAATTATTTTATTTATTTTACTTAATGTTTTTATTTTAATTATTTTTAATTTAATTAAATTTTATTTAAAAAAAAATTCTTTAATTTATTTTAATTATTTTTAATTTTGTTTTATTTAATTTTTTTTAAATATTTTTATTATTATTTTACTTTAATTATATTATTTAAATTATTTTAATTTAATTTTAATTATATTATTTTAATTATTTTATTTTGCTTAACTTAATTTTATTATTGTAATTCTTTTATTCTAATTCTTTTTATTTATATTATTTTTTATTTTATTTTATTCATTTTTTTATTTATTTTAATTATTTTGTTTTAATTATTTTTAATTTAATTTAATTTTTTATTTATTTTTACTATTTTTATTTAATTTAATTAATTTTTTTATTTATTCTAATTATTTTTTGTTTAATTAAATTTTATTAATTTTATTTTTTATTTATTTTAATAATTTTTTATTTTATTTATTTTTTATTTCTTTTAATTATTTTATTTTAATTATTTTTTATTTTATTTTATTTAATTTCTGAATAAAGCTTATTCTACCTGCTTCATTGGTGATACTTTTTATTCTGATCATGCCTAAACACTAATAGTACACCAGACACTTTGCAGTATCATTAATGTGTTATTGCATTATGTCTCATTGTATTATATATCATTTGCTTAAATTAATTCCATAGCCTATCCATTAACCCTATTAAACAGCGCATTAGAAAACCATTCCTAATTAAGAGATATACATTCAAATACAAGACACTTCATTAGACTAAAGCTGTGTTCACCTCGGAGAGTCGCAGATATTCTTTGTTTCCATGGTAATGCTCACGTCACCCAAAAAAGTCCAAGTGGCTTCATTTATGACAGAAACATACTTTGCAGCACTAATTGACCTCTTTATTGTTTGTGAAGAGCAAAGAAAGAACATCAGGTAGCACACAGGAACTGTCTGAAAGGTTTATACAATGATGACGTTTTTGTGTCGTGATTTGTTAAAGGCATTAAAAGATCATGAGCTGAGAAACTTTTTTTTTAAACATCTTGAGATACACATTTAATCATTTATACACTGTGATAAATAATTTCTTCATGTCATTCCAGCACAAATCCATTAAGTTAACTTAATCGTTTTTACAAATTTAAGTAGATTGAACATAAAACAATTAAGTTGCCCCCAAAAAACTTCAAGAATTGTGTCGATACAGCTCTACTTTAAATAAGTAGTTTGAACAAGCAACAAAAATCATTTATTTGAGTGTATAGGACATTTAAAACAGCCACATGATTGACAAAGTGTTTTACAGCATCATAAAAGATTACAAAGATAGCAACATTAGTGGAGCGCGGAGACGAAAGTGCCATTTTTCATAAAAGCCTATTTTTATAGATAACGTTTTAGACAGAAATATATGTTTGTTGTGGTCACTAACTCATCAGTGTGGTCTATCGATATCAGGTGGTATTTTGAACAAATGTAGAACAACTTCAAAATAATTTCACTTTAAACGTAAGTTGCACAGTGTTATATTTTCAAGAACGAAAATGTAAAATAAATCGTCACATACTAAGGTTAAAGGGTCGGATTAAAGTGCGTCTTGACAGAAAATAATTACAAGTGCTGGCATGACAGGAGAGTGATGAGTTTGCAGAGTTCAAACAGAAGCCCTCTGTCAATTACGCAGAGCTTTAAACGCAACACATGCTAACAACAACCCAATCCCCGCGGCGTCCCTTAGCACCCGTTTTCGTTGTTATCATCAGCGAGGCACCCTGTGCTTCTTTATTAGAGTGTACGCGGTGGCTTATCTGCTGTCCCAGACTCCCGCGGACACCCAGCGCTCTTCCTCTTCATCTGTCGCCGCTTTCCCACATGTTCAATCAGAGATAAAACCGTGGTATTGTGTGGGGAAGTGCGTGGTGCTGCCGATCGATGCTCATCAGTGAGAGCCGCTGCCGCACGGAAGCTTCACGCTTTATCGCCACATGGCAAGAGTGCTGGTTTGAGGATTCTGGGATACTTTGTGCTTTGGATTCGATAATTCAATGGGTTTGTGTGACTAACTTATGTCTAAGATATTATAAACTTCTTCATTCTGTACATAACATTCACTTAACATTTAGAGGCTGCTTCACAGGTTTATTTCCCCCAGAATTAATGACCTGCAAATATGTTTTTATACCTTCCACACCTAAAAGTGTTCTGTAGTGTAGTTTTTTTGTTTGTACTTTTTGTCTAAGAGATTAGGGTTAACCTACACTACCAGACAAAAGTCTTGTGGTGGATGCCAGTTGTAAGAGCAACAAATAATAACTTGACTTCTAGTTGATCATTTGGAAAAGTGGCAGAAGGTGGATTTTTCCACTGAATCATCTGTTGAACTGCATCCCAATCATCACAAATACTGCAGAAGACCTACTGGAACCCGCATGGAGCCAATATTCTCACAGAAATCAGTCAAGTTTGGTGAAGGAAAAATCATGGTTTGGGGTTACATTCAGTATGGGGGCGTGCGAGAGATCTGCAACATCAACAGCCTGAGGTATCAAGACATTTGTGCCGCCCATTACATTACAAAGCACAGGAGAGGGCAAATTCTCCAGCAGGATAGCGCTCCTTCTCATACTTCAGCCTCCACATCAAAGTTCCTGAAAGCAAAGAAGGTCAAGGTGCTCCAGGATTGGCCAGCCCAATCACCAGACATGAACATTATTGAGCATGTCTGTGGTAAGATGAAGGAGGAGGCGTTGAAGATGAATCCAAAGAATCTTGATAAACTCTGGGAGTCCTACAAAAACGCTTTCTTTGCCATTCCAGATGACTTTATTAATCAGTGATTTGACCACCACGTTTCGTCCAGCTTTACGCTGTTTCTGGGTACTAAGTAATTATAATATAAATGCAGAACGTGGATGCGTATGTTTCTTAACCACAGTTTAAATGTGGCACAAATATCCACAATCAAACACATAATACTTTAACAAAAGATCACCCCAAAACACAATAATAAAACAATGTCTGACATCCAATCACAGTCCAGAGCAGTCCATACCTGTCATAATCTCCATTGCACAGGGCTCTGACGGGGATTTTGAAGGCTTGCCACACAGGATCCAGCGTGTTCTTCACCACCTCTGTCTTATGACAAATGGTAAAGCTGTAACATAAAAAGGAAATGGCTGAAAAAACATACAGCAATGCAACTGTTGTTAAATAAATGTCTGTGTTTGATGTCAAAATTTGCATTACTTAAAACTTGTTTTTTAATACTTTTTTATGCTAATACTGATGACATTTCTTCCAAATTTAAAATAAAAATAAACTTTTTTTGCCAAAAAAACAAAACATCATGTTTTCAGACAGGTTTATGTTCATTTTAACACAGAACATTTTACAGTGTGTTACAGAAGTGTTAAGAAATCAATATTTGGTGGAAATAAAACCTTTTTACCAGTTATTTAGTCATAAATATCAATCAATTTCTCTAAATCTCTAAAGTCATTCCAGCAGATTCACATTAAACTAGAAAAACTGACATTCATATATATTTTTTAATAAACACTGCATGTAAATCGTCATTAATTAGTAGTTATTAATGTATACAGATTTGCATTACATTTTACATTATCAGTGTGTTTTGATGCAGTTTGCTGATTTTAAATGTGTTTTTGCAGAGGGCGGCACGGTGGCGCAGTGGTTAGCACTGTGGCCTCACAGCAAGAAGGGTGCTGGTTCGAGTCCCGGCTGGGTCAGTTGCCGTTTCTGTGTGGAGTTTGCATGTTCTCCCCGTGTTGGCGTGGGTTTCCTCCGGGTGTTTCCCCCACAGTCCAAACACATGCGCTATAGGAGAATTGATGAACTAAATTGGCCGTAGTGTATAAGTGTGTGTGTGTGCGAATGAGTGTGTATGGGTGTTTCACAGTGATGGGTTGCAGCTGGAAGGGCATCCGCTGCGTAAAACATATGCTGGAATAGTTGGCGGTTCATTCCGCTGTGGTGACCCCAGATAAATAAGGGACTAAGCCGAAAAGAAAATGAATGAATGATAATCAAAACTACAATTATTTGAAGTCAAGTGTATACATTATGGAACAAGCATATAATAAATAAGCACTAATTTGTAAAGGATAAGAACTAGCAATAAGTATGAGTACTGAAAAAGATAGTAGAATAGAGGAAAAAAAGGCTACTGGTAGCATGAAAATTGACACTAGTGCGGTGACTGGATTAAATGTTAAAGGGCCTGCCATTCAGACATTCTGAGATGTCGTAAAGCCGAATCAGACCTTTGTCTCAGAGTGGAGGAATCTGGGATTACTGAGGAGCAGAATCACTCAGATAAGATGTGATTGTTCCATTTCAAGAGAAACCCCGCTGAACCAGGTGCACAGGACTATGGGTATTATCCTAAAGGAATCCAATGCGAAGCTATTTCCTCAACGCAGAGCCGAGAGATGAGATTGAAGTGTGTGTAGCTGATGAGAATCTGCTTGTGTGTGTGTGTGTGTGTGTGTGTGTGTTACTCACGTTCCGTCCTCATTGCTGCGATAAAACACTAAGAACGGATCGGATTTGCCAAAGAAGTCCTTCTTGTCCAGTTTGTTGCCACAGAATTGCATCAGCACAGACTCCTGCGGGGCGAGAATGTTTTAGAAAAGCAGGTTATTAGAGCAGCATGAGTGCACGTGTGAAACCGGAGCATTTAGCAGACCTGAGACAACACTATCTGTATAAATGAGCCGAGAATTTGCTCGTTTGGGATCTCTAGACAGCTAGGGGTATGTACAGTCAAACAAAAAACTACAAAATTAGACATTCAACACAACAATTTCAGCACTTTACCACAGTTCACTCACTCTAGTTTTGGAAAATGGTATTATTTCAAGGTCTCTTGAAAGTCTTGATTCTGATTGGCTGGAAGGTGTGTAATAAAATCGTTTAATGCACATGTAAGGCCCGATCACGCGATTTCAAACTCGATCGGAATCGGACGTTACCTCCCGGACTCGAATCAGGACTCGAATATATATGTATGTATATATATTCTCATTATGTTTTAACACATCTATAGTTATGCGGTGGCACAGAGTTAGATCTCTTCCTTGACCTCACACAGAAACAGCAACGCGTGCGGCGTGACATCACTTTGTTGCAGAGACGCTATGGGTTAAATGCCGGCAAAGTAGAACACGGAAGCAGCTTGAAGCGGAAAGCACGAGTATGGCTGTTTCTCAATATGCTTTCTTCAGCGATCTTGCATCCTTGTGTTCTCATGTAAACGTCATCATCAACCGCCAAAGTTCAGTTCTAAAACTCAAGACCACAAGAATGGTGGATGTGTGAAAGTTCCCGGATGTGTTCTTGATATCGAGGATGCGACGATGCAGACTTGAGCGCAAAACTCGCTCTAGAAGTCCCAGAAGTCATTGTGGTTGATTCTGAATGAAGGAGGTGGGAAGCGCAGCATTCTATACCTGTTTAATATTAAAGTTCAGAGATATAACGTATTTATCTCAGGAGTTTCCCTAAATGAGACGCTGAAAGTAAACATCCATAATGAAAATCTTAATAAAGGCATAAACACATTAAGGGTGTTTAATTGCTGAAATTCCTATTAAAATCTGTGTTATTTGTATTGTGTGTTAAAATAAGGTGAATTAAATAAAAAATAAGGAACATCCTGGATCTGTTTCTTCGCTCTTCTTTATTCTTTTTTTATGTATCATAGAAGTATCGGATCGGGTTTCGGTATGGGCACATACTCAAAATCAAATGACTCGAGGGCAAAGAAACCTGATCGGGACATCCCTAGTTTGGGGTAGGTATAGGCGTTAATAAAACACAATAGGCTACTGTAAAGTTCACTGAAAACATTGGAGTACGAAATTTTTGCATGCTAAAAAATAAATTCGACCTAACTGTGTTAATCACATTTACACACTGCCTCCGAAAACATTCGTCCCTCAAAAACAAATCGGATCAGGTTTGATTTTTCCCATTTTTTACATCCATAAAAAGAGTTTGGACAATTCAGAGCCACTGTACAAGAAAAACCAAAATCCAAAACTTGGATATACTTGAACAAACAAAGTGTATAATATATAGACAGAATGTGGCAGATGGTTTAGAACCACTGCTGTAGACTACTGTTTCAGTGCTACTCAACCTTTCCCATGCCACGCTTTGGCCAATGTATGTGTGTGTTCATGCCATTAGTCTCTGTTCAGGATTAATTCGTTCATGGAAATTTGTGTTATTTGGCTGCAGTATCACAAGCAATTTTGAATCATTGCTTGTGATACTGCTGCCAAATTACACAAATTCAATGTTTCTTTCAATGTTTCAAACATTGAATTTCAGGATAATTCGGCACAGCTCTTTGATAAGTGAACTCTTCTTCCTCTCCTTTCAGTTTTTTAAGAGTTGTAAAAAATTATTTGTGTGGTATTTTTTCGCTGAAATTACACATACACACTGTAGGGACATCAGAGACTTAATTTGCATCTTGTAAAAAGGCATAATAGGACCCCTTTAAGAATGCAAAGACCGTAAGGGGTAGGTTTAGGGTTGTGTAGATGTTAATAAAGCACAATAGTTTGGACTCTGTGTCATGAACCAGACATTAAATAAATCAAGAGCCCAAGGAGGTTTGTAGAGTCCACTTAGAGCTCAAATCTCAAAACATTTAGAGCTGACCTGCCCAACTGGAGCTGGCTCCGACCTCCGTTTATAACTAACTCAAATGTTTGGCATGTTACATTACTCAACTACTGTACCCAGATGGCAAGGCTAAAAGGCCTAATCAAAAATTCATTTGACAGACACACATTGAGTATCTGTGTGAGATGCTCCGCTCCAGCAGGGAATGGAATAGGGTCTAATGATCCCTGTTGTGAAAGACAAATGTAACAATTGCACTAGCGATGCGGAGGTCTTTTTGTTTCTTTCCGTGTGTGTTTTATGCGTGCATGTGTGTGTGTGTGTGAGCACAGCTGGAATTCCTGGCACATCACATGTGGTATTAAGGAATCCTGTGTTTTACAACTAAAGATAAATACTTTCAATAGACTATAACAGACGTGCTGACAAGCCAAATGAAATTAGCTTGTGGCGAGCTTCCCTTTCTACCTCATGACTATACAAGCAGCAAACTACGAAATGGAACCACATGGTAACTAAATTGGAACAGATTTGACTGCTCACGAACAGTGCTAATAGCTTGAAGTACAAAGGAGACTTGACTGAATGGAGTTTTGATGGTAGCTTGCTGGTAAGCTAATAATTTGATGCTCTATTACACGGTGAATCAGTCATGCCAAAGACAATAGAATACACAAGTCATGTCACTCGTATAGTTTGGATGGAGATAAATGTAAGAGTCAGTATGGCCGCTCTAGCAAAGTAAGCCGAGCCTTCATGTAAAAGAGCCAATCCTCGATCGCTATTGACGGAAGATCCTCTGGGGGAGGGGCTCAGTCCAGATGTGTGTTTTTATGACAGTTTCTGCAGCTTCATTGTTATGAACACTCTGTGGTCAGCAAACACACTGGAATCTTCATGAATATTTGCTTCACAGACATGAAACAACATATAGTGTGAAATCTCTACTTTTAAACAAACCAATTGTAAGCGAAAACAAATCTTCTCTGGTTTGGTAATCTGTTTGAAATAGAGTCGGTTCAGTCTGACCTCATTGTTTTAAATGAATTCCCACCTCCGCTATTCAAAAGGAAACCACTTGAATGGTCAGAAACTTGTAAACAAACTTGTAATCGTTGTCATTTTGAAAGGAGATTTGCTGTGAGGAATAAACTAGAAATTACTTTAGAGGACCAACATGAATGGATGCGGCATTATTCATAGTATGACATTGTGTCACATGGGTTCAGGACTGCTTTGTCAAACCTTCGCATATTTCAAACCCATCCATATTTCAACAAGACAATGCAAAACCACAATCTGCACACACAAAGTCCTGCCTGTCGAGGTTACAGGTACTTGACTGGCCTGCCTGCAGTCCCGACCTGTCTCCAATAGAGAATGTGTGGCGCATTTTGAAGCACAAAATGCAACAATGAAGACCTCGTACTGTTTCCCACCTTAAGACTTGTTTGCAGGAAGAATGGGACAAAATGACACCTGAAACACTTCATCACTTGCTGTCTTCAGTCCTTAAATGATTTTAAGCGTTGTGGAAAGGAATGGCAACATTATAAAGTGGTAAATGCTTTACTGATACAACTTTTTTGAAATGTGTTGCAAGATGCAACATTGGGATACATGTTTATTAAAAAGAAAACTATATACATCATGAGGAACACATTAAATAATGTTTATTGTATTATGCCGAGTTCAGACTGCATGATTTTAGCCCAGATTTTGACTCGCCGACAGGTTTTGAGAAATCGTCGACAAATGCCTGAAATCACCGGCAAATCGGTGCTCGTTCACGTGAGTAACAATCAAAGATGGCATCTGAGAGAATCACTGATGAATCGCCGACACCCGTGAGATATTTGGCATGCTAAATATCTGGACCTGTTGGCGATTCAAATCATGCCGTGTGAAATGTGTTCTGATTAAAAATAACGTCATCGATTACCTACAGCCAATGAGAGAGCAGCATCCACTAGTGTGGGTATCTGCAGGCCAGCGGGAGGATGGGGGAGAAGTTAAAAGGGCTTCTTTTCGGTCTATTTGGACCCAAGACATGGAGGAGAAACTAGTGTAAATTTGGCAGGAGCACCCGTGTCTGTTTGACGTGTCGTCTGAGCAATAAAACAATTGCTAATTCCCTTCAAAAGCCAGGTGAGCAAAATAAGTACATTTTCTACCCCACTAAAGGCTTCTTTCTCATGATGTAGTTAATAACACAAGATATACGACATGACCTCATGTTATTTCCATGTCACTTCTCGCGTGTGTTTGGTTGTGAGACGTAGTTTGCAGACCAAGACAAAGCTGTCGGCGATTCTTCCTATTGTAAAGTCATGCAGTGTGAACCACCCTATCGCCGATCAATCTTGCGGTGTAAACAAAGCAGCGACGAAATGCTACCCCAGATAATCATGCAGTGTGAAAACATCTGTGACACGACTACTTTGAAAATCGTGCAGTCTGAACTCGGCTAATAAATGATAATAAGTTATGCTTCATAAATCATTTCAAAAGGCTTTAAAGGGATAGTTCACCCAAAAATGGAAGTTCTGCCATCATTTAGTGTCACAATGATGCTAAAAATAATAGAAAATCCATTCAAATCTCCCTATTTTTACATTTGTTTATATTTGACATAAGCTTATACGTACAACAGTGAGTGAAAAGCATTGGCTGAGGTTAGGTGGGTTTAAGCAAGCTTGAGGCACAGATAAGACCTGAATTCAAATGATCGATATTAGCTCTCACCCTGCAGTTGTTCAGCTCCTCTGCCTTCACGATTATTGTCCCACATTTCTTCCCTGGAATCCCCCTGTGTGCAACAAAACCAGAACATTCAGGTCAGAAACGTGTCTGTCGGACAATGATATTGTACAGAAGTGTCATTGTACTGTACAGTAGTATACTGAGATGCAATCTTTCAAAAAGGAAACCGATTTAAAATAACACACAATTTCCTTTATTACATATTGGTCACACTTTATTTTGATGGTCCGTTTGTTGAATTTAAGTTACATTGCATCTACATGACAACTAATTCTCATTAGATTAGAAGTAGACTGTTAGGTTGGGGTTAGGGTTGGGGTTAGTGTAAGTTGACATGTACTTGCAAAGTTTCTTATAGTGAGTTAAATGTCTGTTGAAGGAGCAGTATCAGCAGATATTAAGCAGACAGTCTACTAATACTCAAATGGACCATCAAAATAAAGTGTTACCTAGATATTAGATAGCAATGCTTATACAATACATTGGGGGAAGGTGGGATATATAGTAGTTATATAACCCCGATGAACAAAAGCAGGACCCCCTCTTCTCCCCCCAAAACATTTTCTGTCACTCACGAAAACAGTAGTCGCTTATTTTTGTCCAACTAAATCAAAAAGTACCAATCTTCATATTAGAGATCTGTTTAATGTGAAAATAAAGCAAAGGAAATCCCTCGGTCCTCAGAGCCTCTTTGTTTCCCAGCAGTGTGCCGATGTTCATGTAGTTTTGACTCTCTGATGGATTCTTCTGCTGTTGGTGATATAATGAAGCGGCTGGCTGAAGTCTTGATTACGGTTTATGAAGGCTCTCTCTGGTGTACAGGGCTTTAAGTGAGTGTAATTGGACTGTGCTTTGGGCACAATTGATCTGTCATATAGCAAAGTGAGTTCTTTATAAAAGCTGGGTTCAATCGAAAGACTGTCATCATCAAAATAGGCAAAAACCAATATTAATAGTCCACAAGCCTTACATAATATTATTACGTTATGTTATATTTGCATTTTTAAAGTGAGCTTCACGTACGAACAGAAACACTGTGTTTTCTGTGAAATGAAAAGGTGATTTTTGAAAGAATATCCTGGCTGCTCCTTTCCATCTTATAGGACTGTCAAGTTTCAGAATGACAAAAAAGCAATATGAATCATTATAAAAGTAGTCAATAGACCCCACTACCTGACAAAAGTCGTTGATCCTAGTTGTAAGAGCAACAAATAATAACTCGACTTCTAGTTGATCATTTGGAAAAGTGGCAGATCTGCAACATCAACAGCCTGAGGTATCAAGACATTTGTGCTGCCCATTACATTACAAACCACAGGAGAGGGCAAATTCTCCAGCAGGATAGCGCTCCTTCTCATACTTCAGCCTCCACATCAAAGTTCCTGAAAGCAAAGAAGGTCCTGGTGCTCCAGGATTGGCCAGCCCAGTCACCAGACATGAACATTATTGAGCATGTCTGGGGTAAGATGAAGGAGGAGGCATTGAAGATGAATCCAAAGAATCTTGATGAACTCTGGGAGTCCTGCAAGAACGCTTTCTTTGCCGTTCCAGATGACTTTATTAATCAGTGATTTGAGTCATTGCAGAGATGTATGGATGCAGTCCTCCAAGCTCATGGAGTCAGACACAATATTCATTCTGTTTCCACTGCACCATGACTTTATATTCTATACTGGACATTATTTCTGTTCAGTGACAAGACTTTTGTCTCAGCAAAGTCAGACCTTACTGTCCTAAAGAAATCATTCAAAATCAAGACATGATCATATTTTATTGTGGTAAAATAAGCGTAATCTAGAGGCCTTTGCCTTTCATATAAGCCACTTCTGATACCAAATGATCAACTAGAAGTCAAGTTATTATTTGTTGTTCCTAAAACTTGGATAGGCGACAAGACTTTTGTCAGGTAGAGTATTTATGGTAACACTAACCCAATATTATCTTTCTACAAAACAAAACAAATGAGTATGCTAAACAACAACAACAACAAAAGAAACAAAAATTTACTTACTTATGGTAACACTAACCCAATGTTACCTTGCAACAAAACAAAACAAAGCAGTATGCTAAACAACAACAAACACAAATAAAAAGTCCATTTTGCAGCAACAATATTATCTTACAAAATAACAAAACAAAACAAAACAAAACAGTATGCTAAACAACAACAACAAAAACAATCAAAAAGTCTATTTACGGTAACACTAACGCAATACTATCTTGCAACAAAACAACAAAACAAAGCAAAACATATTGCAAACCAAGCAAAACCCAACAAATGAAAGCTAAACAACAAAAACAAAAAAAAGAACAAGAACAAGAAAAACAAGCAAGGATTATGTTGTCTTATAACTAAACAAAACACAGTTATAAGTAGTTATTAGTGGCTGGAAGTTATACGTAATATTGCTTCAGCTTTGTGTTATGCTGCCGATAAGCCTGTCAGGCTTTATTCTGCTGCCTGGATGTACTTTATCTCGTTTATTACACAGATACTTGCCACACAACATAAACATTAGACACAAAACATTGATCTAAGCTGTAATAGTTCTAAAAAAAAAAAATTTAATGAAACGCAAAGCTGACAAAAACGAAAACAACTGAATGGAGTATACACTAACCAATGCATTATTCAGTCACAAGATGGCGCCAAACAACCAAAATAGTGGCACGACAGACAAATATTAGTGTGAACACATTCAATAATAGGGTTGGGTACCAAAACCACTTATGCAACCGGTATGCACTGGACCGAAATTTCATTGTCTAATTTCGGTGCCACTGGTGCTGCGACAAGAACGTAAGAGCATCAAGTGTCCATGTAAAGGTAAGCTACTCAGTGATGACTCAAGCCCCAAACCTGACACTGATTTTGATGACAGCCTTTCCACAGCTTAGTAGTAAGCTAATGTAATGTTAATTGTATAATGCAAATCATGCATTCATGCTAACAAATGATAAAAAGAAATGTATTAATACAATTCAAATATATAAAATATGAATTGATATATAGTATACTTTAAACTGTAGCATAGTATAGTATAGTATAGTATAGTATAGTATAGTATAGTATAGTATAGTATAGTATAGTATAGTATAGTATAGTAGTTTTGGCACCAGTACCATTTTAAAAGTATAGATTTAGTATTGATATTACCCGAAACGATTCCCAACCCTATTCAATAATGATTAAGATGATTCAAAGTTCCGGGATGAACCTGTGTTATTAGTTTCAGCGACTGTTATCAATAACATACCTTGGCGACAGGCCAATCAGAATCAAGTATTCCAGACAGCCGTGTAATAAAATCGTTTAATGCACAGGTAGTTCCATGCAACATTAGTAGTAACCATATTAACAATTAGTAACCCCCCCTCCTTCAGACAGCTGATATGCATAGACTCAGGTTTTTCTTTACAGAAAGTTGACCCAACAATTGGAAGACATGAAGAGTGAAAAAAACGTTGCCATGACAACCTTAACCTGTGCCACTGAGAGACCCAGCAGAGATCTCTAATAATTATAACTACGATGCATAATTCAGGGGAGTCATTTAGATTTCTTTTTGCATTTCAGGTAAAACGTTTTATTGAAATTGGTCATGTTGAACAAAATGATTTAAAAGCTGAGATCCGGGTGCAGCTGCAGATACAGACGCAATTCAAATAGAGATATCTACACTGTACATCTATTCCGTCAATAATAAACATGAGGATGTGCAGTATACAAGAATGTCAAGTCCCTTTAGAAACAGAAATAACAAATAGAAAATGAAATAATAATAATAATAATAATAATAATAATTATTATTATTATTATTATTATTATTATTATTATTATTATGTATTTATTTATTAATTAATTATCATTTATTATTATTATTTTTATTATTATTATTATTTATTTATTCATGTATTATCATTTATTATTATTATTATTATTATTATCATTATAATTTATTTATTTATTCATTTATTATCATTTATTATTATTATTATTAATTAATTTATTTATTTATTTATTTATTAATTCATTTATTATTATTATTATTTATTTATTATCATTTATTATTATTATTATTATTATTATTATTTATTATTAGATTTTATTATTATTATTATTTATTATTATTATTAGATGTTATTATTATTATTATCATTATTATTATTATTATTATATTATTGTTATTATTATTATTATTTATTATTATTATTATATTATTGTTATTATTATTATTATTATTTATTATTATTATTATTATTAGATGTTATTATTATTATTATTATTATTATATTATTATTATTATTATTTATTCATTTATTGTCATTTATTATTATTATTATTATTATTATTATTTATTATTATTATTACATTTTTGTAATACCTCACCCTTTGTACATATCAATGCAGTCATTCTTAAAATGTATTAATAAATTAAATGAATAAATTAAATTAATATCATTAATAATCATTATTTGTCTTATAACTGTCATTATAAGATTAGTAATAATAATAATAATAATAATAATACTTATTATTATTATTATTATTAGTAGTAGTAGTAGTATTGTTATTATTATTATGCTGTTGTTGTTGTGGTGGTTCATCCCGCTGTGGCGACCCCAGATTAATAAAGGGACTAAGCCGAAAAGAAAATGAAGGAATGAATGAATGTTGTTGTTGTTGTTGTTGATCTAACCCCCATTTAGGATAAAAAGAACAAATGATTTGATATTGTATTAAATATAATGACATATATTTATAAAATACAAAATATTATGCCAATATTATGCCTTGATATTATTAAGATTAGTTAATTAGTTAATTAGACAAGAAATTTTTTTTAAAATGTTTTAGATCCTGTATGTCTAAAAGAGTACATTTATTATTGTTTATACATTAATATTAATGCCAAATGACATCAATAATATGAGTTTGGCATCTGTAAAGCCTTTAAGTTAATTAGACAAGCCAAGACATTTCTTTTATAATGTTTTAGATCCTGTATGTCTAAAATATGATCCTATTGATTTATTGTTATTATTAGTACGGCTTTAATTTTACAGTACATTTATTATTGTTTATACATTAATATTAATGCCAAATGACATCAATAATATGAGTTTGGCATCTGTAAAGGCTTTCCAATAGGATCTGTGAGATTAAACAAAACAAACAACAACAAAAAAATCTGCTTTCCAGCAATTCCTCTCGGTTATACAGTAAATATTTAAGCATGTCAAAAAAGGTTCTTCATCAACGTCTCGGTCTCTTAGCAACAGAGCTGTGCGACGAACCGCATTGTTCTAATATTAAGTTTCCGAGCCTCACAGAAGGCCATCAGCGCCCTTCAAAATAGACTTTTCTCAATCAAAAACACACCGAAGTGCTTTTTGGGGGGAGCATTTAGTCCCTCCTGTAAGTCTCAATCAAGATGCATGCATTTGCAATCAGAGTCTGGAGTGCAGAAGGTAATTAAGTTCTGGCTCCACACAGCAGTGGAATGGCTGTTTTTTGCTCAGTCTGTTGCATGTGTAATTATCTCCCCGCGCTCGACACGGACCTGAATCAAATAACAAGCATCATTAAAAGCAAAAGAGCTGCTTCATTTTTCTTATAGTGCTGTTTTTAAAAAAATTAACGGATGTGACGGTCAAACGGTTATTAGTTGCATTATAAACTTTGATGTGAAGCGAACATGAAAATAATAAAAAAAGACAAAGGTGGGATATTAGTCAAACCATTTAATAAACCACTTCGCATTTTTAGAAAGGAACAGATATGATGTGGGGATATGAAAATGCAATAAGTTCATTTTCCTTTCATTCATTTTCCTTCGGCTTAGTCTCTATTTTAGAGGTCGCCACTATTACAGCATGTTTTACACAGCAGATGCCCTTCCAGCTGCAACCCAGTACTGGGAAACACCCATTCTCATTCACACTCATACAGTACGGCCAATTTAGTTCATCAATTCCCCTATAGCGCATGTGTTTGGACTGTGGGGGAAACCGGAGCACCGGGAGGAAACCCACACCATGCAAACATGCAAACTTCACACAGAAACGCCAACTGACCCAGCCGAGGCTCGAACCAGCGACCTTCTTGCTGTGAGGCGACATCGCTACCCACTGAGCCACCGCCATAATGCAATAAGTATAAATGATTAGCGTATATAGGGGATTAGTAAGATTGTTTAGTGTTTTTAAAGAAGCGTACAGTATTCTTGCTCGTCAAGGATGCATTAATTTGATTAAACACACAGTAAAACACTGCAAACGTGCATTACAATTGATTATCGTCACGTCTACTTACCACAAGGGTACTTTTTGGCTGCTTTCTTTGTTAAATCTAAAACAAAAAACAAAATACACAACACACATAATCACTCCAAAACATGACTCGTGCTGCTTATTCGAGCTGCTTTTTTAAAATGAGTTGAAACAACACAATTCGTACACAATTGTTTTGTTCGATCCACTTCAATTTGTAAAAATGTTTAAGTTAACTTAATCGATTTGTGTTGGGACAACATGAAGGAATTGTGTCGAACCCAGCTCTTTATTTAAATTGTTTATGTTAATGCTAATTACAGTTTAATATATATATATATATATATATATGTGGCGTAACCGTTTTTTTTTTTCTTCACCCAGAGTTTAAGGGTTGCTGCGTCCAAAAGCAGAGGCTGCTACAACTGCAGCCACACGCGTTAACCACGACTCATAACATATGCTGGAATAGCACTTTAGATATGCTTAAAGCCATAATCGTCGTAAACACTAATCGAATTAAGACATGTGGAGTATTCCTATTTCAGTCGCATCATTGAAGTGCAGTACAGACATGTATACGCCGTAATCAAACTATTACCGTTGTGTAGGACTTTTAGCTGCATTTTGCGACAATATAAGCTGTACACTCTCCGCTGTTTGACACTTCTCTGCACCCATCGAGTCAGTAAAGGACCACAGACACACATCTCCTCCAAGTGCACGCACACACACACACACACACACACACACACACAGTGAACTCCTAGAGACACATACACCCGTCGTCGTCATTATCATCATCA
>CAIGQV010000889.1:101503-117717 GCA_903798115.1 Danio jaintianensis
GATTGATTGATTGATTGATTGATTGATTGATTGATTGATTGATTGATTGATTGATTGATTGATTGATTGATTGATTGATTGATTGATTGATTGAAGATGTCAGGTGTGTGTGTGTGTGAGGGAGCACTAGACAAATCACTGATTGCTTGTAGCCTGAACGATATAAAGACACAGAATGATTACAGCCACATCCCATGACAGGCCCAGATGGGACCACTGGAGTGAATTTGCATCTTTTTTTTTCTAAGCCCATCATCAGTGTGTGAGATGACACCTCAGGGACCCACTCAAGTACCACAACACAGCTTCAATCATGCCACCCTCTCTGTGAGAGCTTCTCTACTCACATGCCTCTATTAACCCACATTTGCCTCTTTATTCTCATGTAAACAGACCTGCTGATTACAAGCACTGTAAGACGGTAAGAGCAAAACATGGAGCACATATCTGAGACTTACATGTTTTGAGAGGTTGCTGCTCTTGGAATCAACATCATACCTGAGAAATAAAAGAGAAAGACAAATTGAGAAGAGACACCAGAATACATTTCATTCCACACATTCAGTCATAGTTTGCTTTGATTTAGTTTTTTCAGCTAGTGACGCTAATCTAGTAACCCAGCAAGTATTTAAAAGACATCTAATAGACATTCATGCACAGACGTTTTTATTTATTTATTTTATTTGTCAGGATCCCCATTAGCCACTACCAAGGCACCTCTCCAAAAATGATTCAGACTTTATGCACTTATCATAAATAGAAATCGAGTTTTTATCTTTTTGTCATAAATGGAGCAGCCAAACCAGATATGAACCAAGCGGTGGGTTTATAAGTCCCTTTCATTTTCAATATATTTCAAAAACAATTCTACATATTTTACTCTATACTACCTGGACGTGTGTATATATATGTATGAGAGGTGTACATTTATGAATTATGCAAATATGTTACACAAGAACCCTTAAAAGGGAGTGTGATGTTCTATTCAGCTATATGTCTTCATGTTCATCAATACTGCATGGCCCCAAAGCAGCACAGAACCATATGTTGACACGGATTTAACCCCTGCGAACACACACACACACACACGCACTTACATACAAACATACTTGTATATATGGTTTACAAGGATGCTCCATAAGCATAATGTATTTCATACTGTACAAACCAGTTTATTATATGGCCTTACCTCACCCCTACCACTAAACCCAACCCTCACAGGAAACCTGTGGTAAATTCTGAATGTCAAAAGTATGATTTTAGCATTTTGAATTATGAGGACACAGAGCATGTCCTTGTCAACTAGGTTAATAGAATACAACTAGCTCATACCAATGTCATTATGCAATTTTGTGTCCTTTTAAACCACATCAACAAATTACACACACACACACACAGGCTTGTACAGCTACCTTTACTGGAACTTCCTATATCTGCAATAATGTTTATACTGTACAGACTGCATATTCTATCTCCCGTCCATAAACCCAACCCTCACAGAAAACAATCTGAATATTTGCATTTTCAAACGTTTTATTATGTGTGATTTATGAGTCATTTTCCTCATGAGAACCAAAAATGTCCCTACAAGGTCAAAATTAACTGGTATTGCTATACTTCTGGGGACATTTATGACATCAGATCTCCTAGTCCCCATTTTGAATCAGTGACAGACAGAGAAATAGAGAGCGATTTTGTTTATGCATGTTTATGCACATGGGCATATCTAATAGCTCATAGTAACGTGCTAGCTATCTCTTCGTCATTATTTTGAGAATATTTGCGAGTTGGGTTAATCTCGTGAAGCACAAATTCTTGAGATTACACAGAAAAATTACTCTTGCAATTGTCACTGAGTTAATTAACTGGTATTGCTATACTTGTGGGGACATTTGGTCCCCATTATGTAAGGAATACAATGCACATACAGAATATGCAAACAGTAAAGACATGTCCTACAGTTCATCCCCTTTAATAATATGTCACATTATTGAAGTTAACGTAACTGGGCATGCTGCTTCACATCTTTAACACTTTCTAAAATGCCCTTTTTGGTGAGCGGTTTTGACAGTTAAGCAATCTTTTTTCTGGCAAAACCGTTTAAGCTCCATCAGGAACCATGAATAATCTACATTCGTAGCTTTAAGCCATTACAGTTGTCCTTTTGGGTGTGGAATTCTCCCACGGGCAGATGAAGTGAACTCTGTGTCCTCCTGCATACATGCAGCAGGTCTTCGCCTCTGGAGATTCCCCGTACTTAGCACCATTCACGTTTTTCCTTCTATCCTGGAGTTTTCCAAGAGGAAGATCCCCGAAGCGTGAAGCTGTCACCACCCTCCTTCACTCCAGCATAATGTTTTTTTCTCAGTTTGATGTGCTACTTTAGAAATACGCCAAACCGAGGCCCAAAAGCACTTCAACAAATAAATATGCTCTTATCTAATCTTCTCTATGACTGAGGCTGCTGTAAGCCTTTGGGTGATGTGGAATGCTGAGCATTATGTTGAGCACCAGCACCAGATGTTTAGATGCCAAAACCATTGTTTACATCTATATTTTTGCCCCGAAGCCTTGTTTTTATTTGGGTCAAAGAACATATGGCGTCCGCCTTGAACAATGGTCTCATGCAAATGGATTTGAATCAAGCAATTATGTGACTTGGAGAAGACTGAATAATCCAAGTGTGTCAACGGTAATGTGCTGAATTACTGTTTGTTTGTTTGGTTTTTTCAAATTTACACTTTTTTTAGTCTCTAACCATCGTAATCACTCACTAACCATGCTTGGAAATTTCCAACACAGACTGTCCAAACTGACACTGAAAGGCTCCTTGTTTCCCAAAAGTCAGGTCAACAAATAGACGACATGTTTGACGCACACATTGACTAAAGTCCAAGACTATTAACAAGAAACTCTTCTGACTTCTCATATATATCACACCACTGAGGCAAACTTAAGTTGTAATGTGACATAAGTAAGGAATAATCAACAGTTTTCCATGTGCTAAATGATTTTAAATTTGCTAATTTACAAAAAAACATTATTATTGTAATCCTGCTTATCATCCCATTGATTATCCTGCTTATTCCTCGGTCATTTGCTAAGTTAATTACATTTGCAGCATAATGTTTGACAAAATGTTTGACAGAGAAATAGCGAGCGATTGTGTTTATGCATGTTTATGCACACGGGCATATCTAATAGCTCATAGTAACATGTGCTAGCTACCTCTTCGTCATTATTTTGACAATATTTGCGAGTTGGATTAATCTCGTGAAGCACAAGTTGTTGTTCTCGAGATTACACAGAGGAATGACAACTCTGGCAATTGTCACTGAGTTACTATTCATTCATTCATTCCTTCAATTTCCTTTGGCTTAGTCCCTTTATTCAACAGAGGTCGCCACAGCGGAATGAACCGCCAACTATTCCAGCATATGTTTTATATGTTTAGTACTGGGAAACACCCATACACACTCATTCACACACACACACCCATACACTACGGCCAATTTAGTTCATCAATTCACCTATAGCGCATGTGTTTGGACTGTGGGGGAAACCGGAGCACCCGGAGGAAACCCACGCCAACACGGGGAGAATGAGTTACTATGGTTACTACTAATGTTTTGACATGAAGGTGCCTGCAGGATAACTGACTGCACTACAGCCCGACATCATACTTTCACGTGTGATTCCCAGTGACTTGACAGCATACCATAAAAAAATCCAGCAGTGAAATAATTTTTGATCTTTTACTACATGTCTGACATCAGTGTAACGCATTCAGTTTCATTATCATGTTATTTTCTTGTGATCAAAATGGGTCCCATTAATGTTATCTTTAAAAAAAAAATCATTCTACACACTTTCATAGACAACCAACCCAGCAGGCACACAACGTCATAAGACATTAATATCAGGTTAGATTTATATGATGTAAATTAGATCTAAGTTAGATGTAAATTGTGCCTTGTTTAGTCAAATCTATTAGACGTCAGTTAAATGCTAAATTGTTTGATGGATTCTCTTTAACTTACATTCTTCTGCTATTTAGGAAAAACAATTGCTATATTAAATATAAGATAGAAGAAAATAATCCTATTGACCAGTCTCATGTCACACTAATTACATACAAAGCCTCTAATGAATTCCACAATAAAGACCTAAACACATACAGCCAATCTTGCTCTCCTCCTGTGGGAAATGAGAGAGAAAAAAAAAGAAATGATGTGTGCGTAAAGACGTAGCCATCACAGAGGATTGCAGCATGGTCTGCTTTCTGCCCACACACTCAACAGACCCTGAAGGGAACGACACACACACACACACACACACACACACACACACACACAGATTTCCATTTAAACACTCTGACTAAACCTCATTATGCTCCGCTATTTATAGCACAACATGCACTGATGGGGATCTGTCATTCTAACGCACACAAAACATTGCATAGCATTCAAACGGACAGCGTGGAAATATGACATGTTTTATTACAAACAGTAATACAGTAATAAAGGCGGAGTCAGATCAGAATCAATATAGAGTAACAAGTTGGTTGCATTGTAAGGGTTTTTATCGTCTGTGTAACATTTTCACTCATGTTGTACTCAGATCCACCAATTTGGCGTTAATCAAATTGTACATAAAGTCTAAAATAATTGCAGGGAGATTTGCATTGTTTGTTTTTGCTAAGGCATTCCAATGCATTCCAGTGGATGGCTGTTAGAGGATTTCTATGCTGTTGTTATGGTTGCTGTGCTCATTTACAGAAATGTAAGCGCACTCTTTGAAAACAAGCTGCATGTTTTGCTACAGAATGTGGGGTAGAGTTTTATTCATGTAACCCAAATGCTTAAGGGTAGATGATAATAATATTTAAAATAATAGTTAGTTTCAGGGAGTCATTCAAATCTAGAGGTGTCGGATATTGTCATATAACTGTATCTAGATTTAAAGATTTTTTTAATTAGGTGTTTATTGAGGGGTGGTTCATTCCGCTGTGGTGATTAATAAGGGGACTAAGCCGAAAAGCTGAATGAATGTTTATCGAGCTAAAAGTCTTAGCTTTTTTTTTTTTCAACTTAGTTGTTCTGCGATACATTTGACGACATAAATACAATTTCACCGGATGACTTAAATTGGGAAAGAACTCATCATTTTGGATCAACTGGGATGATTCTGTAGGGCGGTGCATCTGCATAACATAATAAACGAATCAGACGCATAAATAAATACAATGGAGCTAAGACAGAAATGAAAGAAACATCGCTTTGTGGTTTTCTGAGGAAGTCATACAGTATTCACTTCAGAACTTGTACAACTGAATGTAAAATATCACTGTGTAGTCTTCATTATACAAGTAAAGAAATATTAATAAACTTTGTTAAACCTTCAAACATTATAATGTCTTGAGCCTTTAACCTCTCTTGAAAGGCTTAAGGCTGATATATACTTCTGCGTTGAGCACACGCGTATCACAGACCCGTAGCTGACGCGCACCTCTCCAAAAATATAACTACACAATGATGTGTAGCGCAAGCTCTGTGATTGATTGGCTTGGTAGCAGTGACGAGTGTAGGCTGCGCTGAGAGCAGCAAACCCATTGGAGTGAGTGTTTACAAGTGTGGAGTCCTGTAAAGGAGTTCCAGATGGAAACTGTTGTTTTGTGTTTAAATTATGATTAAAGTTGTTGCATGTCCGCTGGCTCCTGCCTCTAAATGAGCGACTTTGAGCTACTTGTACACTAAGGTAGCGTTCATAAAAAAACAAAACACCAGTGAAGAAACTCGACACAGAGGAACATAAACACCTACTGCCAGCTAGCGTTTCGGAAGTGTTATTGCAGAGCAACACAAACAGCACGCAGAAGTATAAATGCATGACTACGTGCAAGGCAGGTGCCATGGGTCACGCCGAACACTCGACGCAGAAGTATAAATCAGCCTTTAATAGTAACAAGTCCTAAAAACATTATGGATACACTTTGCAATGATAAACTATTATACCTGGTCAACTATAATCCCGACTGGACATTGCGCATGCTGCAATATGACTATTGTAGATTATACATTACAATATCAATGCTAAAACGATATAATGTGCAGCTCTACAAAGCTGTCATTGAAAACAACTGAAAAAACAAGCTTACTAAGTAAGTAATAGAGAAAGACAAAGGCTCCAAGCACAGCCAGGAATTATTCACTGTCTATTAATTGAGCCCAGCTACACTTTTCCTTCATGAGCCCATTTCAGCCAGACCGTACAGTAACTCCTGACTGCGCCTGAACCTCTGTCCCTATAGCCAGAGGGAATTTTCCAGAGCAGATGACATTGTCACACCAAGATCTCTGCTGTCCACAGAAAATGTGGACACTGCATGTGAGTTCCATATAAAAACAGTTATTTTCTTTGAATGTGTTTTTAAGTACTACAGTATTACATTTCCTCATTTTCGTTTGTTTAACAAGGAGATGTTTTTTTTTTATGCTGCTAAAAAGACAGCTCAGAAGATAGATTAAGTATAGCCCCATCGTTGTATTTGACCAAAGTAAAGAAAAGATCTTGCTTCATTATCTTGGTTCAAATAAATATTTAAAATAAATCAACCCAGGCTCGTTCTGAAAACGTACCCCTATATACATTTCTATTATTTTTGCAGTTTTTGTTTTCGCGAGTCCACCAGAGACTGCTGTGTATGCTTTTTTAGATCTCAAATTTCTCTCGTGAGTGCCATTCACGCCTGCTGTTCTCACGTAAATCCACCAGAGGCCGCTGTCGACTGACTGACTGACCAACCGACCGATTCCCCCACCCACCCCCTTCCATAAACCCAATCGACAGTGTTTTGAAAAGCAATCCAGAAAAAACACAACACTTGGGACACACCAAGTAAACATAGCAGCAACAACACCTACTTTATGGTTGTCTCGCGCTGGCTGAATTTGGACTAAAAAGCTGTTCATGAACACACCAAACGGACGACAGCCAATTGAATGAGAATGCGCTTTCTGCGCCAGCGTGAGAGGAATTAACTCTCCACACCTGCAGGTGGCAGTATCTGTACAGTCATTCCACAAAGAGAAACCAGAACTAGTGCTGCACTCATACAAAGCAGAAAAGCAGCGTTTATTTACCATTTTCCAGTTCTTCTCTCTCTTCAACAGAGACGTATTCGCTCATGCAAATGTCCAATAATCTAATGGTGCGTTCACACCAGACACGGATGAAGTGCGAGTGATTTACATGTTAAGTTAATGTAAAGAGATGAATAGACATCCTGCGGTGCTATTCGTGCGAATGAGGTGGCGCGAATGATGTGGCACGAGTTGAGCATTTTGCGTGTTTGACACGCTTAATGCATGAATCGCTCGAGTTGGAAAATATGAACTTCATCGTGAACACAACGTAATAATCCATATTGTTTGCTAACGTTTAAGAAAAGCGATGCAATTACAACCGGCTTCTTTGTGTTTCCTCTTGACGTTTCAGTCATTCGGTTTTTGTTCTCATGCTCTGATTCGTAACTGAACAGCCAATCAGAGCGCTCTTTTTCACCAACAGCCAATTCTACATGCAGAATCAAGCAAACACCAACACCAAACAAACCAGCTATATAAAGTGAGTGGCACATTTCATAATGTCAGCTCGCGATACAACATTTCATCGATTCCCTTACCCTAAGCATGGGCAATAGCAAACAGTGATGATTGCTCAGGAGATCTTGCAATGAAAAGAAGAAACAGGCAGAATTTGTTTCCCAAATCAGTGTGCTAGGCTGTAATTAGATTATGGTCTTATGAGATGAGTTCATGCTTGCCTGTTTCTCATTACGAAGAAGAAAAAAACAGCATTATTAAAGCACAGCCATCATGAATCATTCTCTTCTGCCCTGTCACAGCGCAACGGAGAGATAAAGACATGAGAGGGAAGAAGAAAAAAAGATAGAGGACAAGAAAAGCAACAAGGATCTCTGAATCGTGAAATATCTCTAGGGTTCACATGTGTCTACCTTATAAAAAAACTAAATAAATCATCATAGAATTTGCAGTTTCAATAGTTACAATGGAAATTGTATTGGTTCTCCACTAGTGGCATGTTAAACCCAACAAATCCTAACGGAGTATGTCCCAAAACACATGATGATGCTAGGATTGGATGTTTCTAATGGTGTTTGTAGTGGAAACCATTAGGACTTGTGTTAGGGTATCTGGAGTAGTGTATTTATCGCCTCTCTGCCTCTTCCATTGGCTCGTGGGGCTCAATCCCCCTTGTTGTCATGGTGACGTGCCATGTCATCATCATGGTTTCGCTATCGTCTCGAAGGCAGTGCCCACACACCCTCGTGACCCTTCTCATGTCTGCTGCAGATTTACAGAGCCAGTATGACAGGCCGTCGAGCGGGGACACCGATCCACAGAGACAACACACACACATACACACTGCCTACAGACACACACACACACACTCGTGCTCGAGCCTAAAGACACACATACAAATTCCTCATACGCATCTGGGTGAACTGAAATAAATAAATGCACAATAAATGCTTGGATTTACACACAAACGCACACACACTAACATGTTTAATTAAATATTAGCACATTTAGACTCAAACAAGGCTGCTTCTTTTTTTTTTTTTACGCCTTCTGTGGAAGTATTTTATTGTGATTATAATAATTAGGGATGGGATGATGCTAATTCAGAACTATTAAAGGCAAGACACTGCAGGGAGAGCGCAAGTTTTTCACGCACCAGTCATTTTTGTGCTATTTTGGGCTATCAAATAGATATAAAACATCCAAAACCATGTTTTTTCTCACACTTTATAAATGTGTCTAGATTTTAAGAACAATACATTGTCAAAATTACTTTTTTTTTCTGTGTATTTAAATGCACCAATTTCTTCACAGTATTTACATGCTAGAAATGTAACCAAATTGTCACGGATTTAATTAAATAATGGCTCAAAAGTTAATGTAGTCAGTAGGGCTGTCGCAATGAGCATAGCATAAATTAATTTTAACGACTATAACTTTATTAACGTGTGATTAACACGGCACATGTTTTCTGACAAGCAAGACAACTTTTTGAAAACACATTTTGACTGTTTAAATCATACCATGGTGCAACATTTTCAATATATATATATATATATATATATATATATATATATATATACACAGTTGCAATCAGAATTATTAAACCCCCTTTGAATTTTGTTTTCTTTTTAAATATTTCCCAAATGATGTTTAACAGAGCAAGGAAATGTTCACAGTATTTCCTATAATATTTTTTCTTCTGGAGAAAGTCTTATTTGTTTTATTTTGGCAAGAATAAAAGCAGTTCTTAATTTTTTAAAAACCATTTTAAGGTCAATATTATTCGCCCCTTTAAGCTTTATATTTTTCTATAGTCTACAGAACAAACCATCGTTATACAATGACTTGCCTAATTACCCTATCCTGCCTAGTTACCCTAATTAACCTAGTGAAGCCTTTAAATGTCACTTTAAGCTGTATAGAAGTGTCTTGAAGAATATTTAGTCTAATATTATTTACTGTCATCATGGCAAAGATAAAAGAAATCAGTTATTAGAAATGAGTTATTAAAACTATTATGTTTAGAAATGTGTTGAAAAAAATCTGCTCTCTGTTAAACAGAAATTGGGGGAAAAAATAAACAGGGGGGCGAATAATTCAGGGGGTTTAATAATTCTGACTTCAACTGTATATAAAAAACTAGAAGAAACATGTTTTGGTATTCAGTGGTCAGCCAAGTGCTTCATTATGCTTCAGTCAATCATTTTAATTATCAGTGCATCACTGTACAACAATGATATGTTTCCGTCTTTTAATTGAGTGCACTTAACAGTTTCAAAATGTGACATTATATTAATTTAAAGATAAGAAAAGTACAGATTTAGAACAGATGAAATGTGTGATTAATTTGCGATTAATCACAATGCTGATCAAGCGATTATTCATTCATTCAATTTCCTTCGGCTTAGTCCCTTTATTAATCAGGGGTCGCCATAGCGGAATGAACCGCCAACTTTTACAGCATATGTTTTACACAGCGGATGCCCTTCCAGCTGCAACCCAGTACTGGGAAACATCAATACACACTCATTCACACACACACTCATACACTACGGCCAATTTAGTTCATCAATTCCCCTATAGCGCATGTGTTTGGACTGTGGGGGAAACCGGAGCACCCGGAGGAAACCCACGCCAACACGGGGAGAACATGCAAACTCCACACAGAAACGCCAACTGACCCAGCTGGGACTCGAACCAGCGATCTTCTTGTTGTGAGGCCACAGTGCTAACCACTGTGACACTGTGTCGCCCCGATCAAGCGATTAATCACAAATTAAATATTTTAACCGATTGACAGCCCTAGTAATCAGTCAACTGGTCAAGTAAGGTGATAACTATTATTGTGCGTTCACACCGAAGGCGGCGAGAGCATCGAAGTTCACTCTTTCTGCCCTGGTGACAACACTGTCTGCTTTTACTGCTCCACCAGCGAGAGCGTCAAAATTTTCTTCTTTGATCTTGTATTTTAAGGGGCAGCATATCAGTAAGTCGGTTACATTCATTCATACATTTATTCTCTTTTTGGCTTAGTCCCTTTATTAATCAGGGGTCGCCACAGCGGAATGAACCACCAACTTATCCAGCATATGTTTTACGCAGCAGATGCCCTTCCAGCTGCAACCCAACACGAGGAAACACCCATACACTCTTGCATTCACACACATACACTACAGCCAATTTAGCTTACCCAATTCCCCTATAGCGCATGTGTTTGGACTGTGGGGGAAACCAGAGCATCCGGAGGAAACCCACGCCAACACAGGGAGAACATGCAAACTCCACACAGAAATGCCAACTGACCCAGCTGGGGTTCGAACCAGCGACCTTCTTGCTGTGAGGTGATCGTGCTACCCACTGCCGAACGTCATAGCTCATTACCATAAAGTTGACTTGATTTCAACTCTCCTCGACGCCTACACTGATGCGCCACACTGCTCCTCGCCGCTTATCACCGGCGTCTACCATTGAAAATGAATGACTTCCGGCTACTTTGACGCTCTCACTGCTTTCGGTGTGAACGCACGGCGAGTCATTTCTTTCCTTTTCAACTGCTCTGTCTTGCTAGGCTAGTGTAAGTGTAAAAAAGAAAGTTGACAACTTAAAAATTATAAGGCAACTATAGCTGCAGAGCTTTTTTGATTTGGTTAAAAGTTGAGTCAACTCAAAAAAGCCTACAATTTTAAGTTGAGTCAACCTTTTTTACAGTGAAAAGGAAAAAACTGTTGATACTTACAGATCAAACCTTAAGTTCTGTCGTTCTTCAAAGAAGTAGTCCAATATGAATTTCCGCACAAAATCTGGATTCAAAGTGTTGTCGATAACTTCCGTCCGTCCAAACTGAAAGAAAGGAAGGTAAAGTCAACATTATTTACGTCAATATTATTTATACTTAAATCTATCAAGTAAAAATAACAATGTTTACAAATCAGACACAAATTAAAAGGATAGTTCACTCCAAAAATGAACTCTGTCATCATTTACTGTTTGAGTTTCTTCTGTTCAACACAAAATAATATATTTAGAAGAATGCAGATTGATGCTATTCGTTGACTTCCATAGTAGGGAAAGAAATTGCCATGGAAGTAAGTTAACTTAATTTTGTGTTCATCAGAAGAAAGAAACTCATAAAGGTTTGAAACCACATGAGGGAGAGTAAATAGTGTGGCAATATTCATTTTGGTTGAACTACCCCTTTGATTTAAGATTTCAAATAGCCCAAAACAAGGATTAACATTAGTTTAAAAAGTGTGTGCCGTCAATGAACTGTAAATCGTGTTTCAACGCCAAATGTGTGAATGTAAATATCAGTTTTTGTGAATTTTGAAATGAGTAAGAGGCTTTCTATAAAACAATCCACACAGTTTACTTACACAAACCTGTATTTTGATTGGTTATTCTGTTCATGATGACACAAGAAGGTAACATTTTAATGTAAGGTGACGTAGTTACACATCTTCCATCCATTTACTACAGCAATTATTATGAATTATGCATAATTACATGTACCTAACACTAAACCTAACCTCAACCATATTAAGTTCATTCATTCATTCATTTTCCTTCGGCTTAGTCCCTTTATTTATGAGAGGTCGCCACAATGGAATGAACCGCCAACTATTCCAACATATGTTTTAAGCAGCGGATGCAACCCAGCTGCAACCCAGTACTGGGAAACACTCATACACACTCATACACACACACACACACACACACACTCATACACTACGGCCAATTTAGTTAATCAATTCCCCTATAGCGTGTTTCCCATTGATGGGTTGCAGCTGGAAGGGCATCCGCTGCGTAAAACATATGCTGGATAAGTTGGCGGTTCATTCCGCTGTGAACAGATTAATAAAGGGACTAAGCCGAAAAGAAAATGAATGAATGAATGAATTCCCCTATAGCGCATGTGTTTGGACTGTGGGGGAAACCGAAGCACCCGGAGGAAACCCACGCCAACACGGAGAGAACATGCAAACTCCACACAGAAATGCCAACTGACCCAGCCGGGACTCGAACCAGCGACCTTCTTGGTGTTAGGCGACAGTGCTAACCACTGAGTCACCGTGCCGCCTCATATTAAGTTCATGTAATTGATTAATATTACTCAGTAGTTAAAAGAATAGTTACACTGAAATGACATCACCTTAAAGTGTAACCCACAAGAAAAACAACACACACATTATTTTCTCCACTTTAAAACATATCTACATTTTGTAATAATCTGCCTGCACAACAACCTGTTTGGCCTTTTTTTAGACGAGGAGACTCTCAAACTTAAAGATCTGTACTATACAAACATTTTCAAAACAAATGTTTACTATTGTGTCCACCTCACATATTCCAAAGTGTTTCATATCAGAGTCAAAGCGGCGCATGTGATCGTTTAGAAGCGACTTGAAGTCCTGAGATCAGTTGTTAACATTTTAATGAGCCCAATTTGAAAAGTGGGCTGGAGATGTCTTGATATAAGTCTGGGTGAGAGTCTTATTACATGCCTTCAGTGCTTATATTTCACTAGTGAGTGATTGAAGTTAATAAACACATGGCCATCTTAATGGTACTTTAGAGAGCCTGATATTTCCTCTGATTAGCTGGGATAGCAAAAAAAAGAAGAAAAAAGAAGAGCACTGCAAATTATTGCATCACATTTATCACATTTATTTATTTATTTTATTTGTTTTGCTTTTTATTTACATATTTATTAGTTTTTTTATTTACAAAAACGTACTTTTTGAGTTTATTGAGGTAAAAATAAAACTTTAAAGGCACAGTATGTCATTTCGGCCACTAGAGGGCGCATATTCACAACAAACAAAGGCGCATTTTGATTTTTTTACATTTTATTTTAAGATTTATTTTTGACGGGACCATAGATGCCAGGATATGAAGTGAAAGGGTGAGGAGGACTGGATCGGGAAAGGTCCATGAGCATGGTTTCGATCATGGGAGGCCTGGACGTTCCTCTATATGTTGCCGCACAAACCACAGGGCTATCGGTGCCAACGATAAGCTAATAAGATATTGTTTGTTTGTTAGTACCTGTAAAGTACATATTCTTCATGCTCATATTCATTACTAACCTTACCCCATATCTAAACTAATCTACTACCTTCTTTTTTTATTTTATTGAGGCACAAATAATGGTTTAAAGGCACACTATGTCATTTTGGCCATTAGAGGGCGCATATTCACAACAAACAAAGGCGCATTTCGATTTTTACATTTTATTTTAAGACTTAATTTTGACAGGATCGTAGATGATAGAAAATGAAGTGGAAGGGAGAGGGGGACAGGATTGGGAAAGGTCCATGAGCATGGTTTTGAACTTGGGACGCCTGGAGCTCTATTGCCTTATATGTTGGTGCACTAACCACGGGGTTATCGGCGCCGACATTATAATAATCTAAGACATTGGTTGTATATAAGTACTTGTAATGTACATATTCTTCATGCTCAGATTCTACATTAATAACTTTCCTTTTTGACCTTGAGGCAAAAATAATAGTTTAAAGCCACAGTGTGTCATTTTGGCCACTAGAGGGCACATATTCACAACAAACAAAGACATATTTAACAAATTGTTAAAATGTGAAATTCTTCCAATAACTCCTGAGAATATTCCAGACCCACATTTACATGTATGAATATTCACTGGGCCCTTCGAGGGGTCAAAATGAGTGAACCAGGCTGTTCTGCTCACCTCTCTCCATTCTTTGTTGCCAACGCCTTGGGTGTAAAGCACGCAGACTGTGGAGAGAAAAGAGAAAGAGAGAGATTTTTCAAATGCCAGAAGACCTGTGACACTCTTAACTCAGATGCACTTTGTGTAGTGTGTAATCTTGTGGTCTGCCGTGTTTGATGAGATAACAAACCCCACTGGATGAGCTACTGAGCTGCTGTAAAGGAGACGCTCTACACAGTAAATAAAGACACAGTTTATACAAAACTGGAAAAGTCTGCCTTTATGTACCCCAAGGCTGTCTTTTACAAAAGAAGATTTTTTTTATGCTGGCAACCAAAGAAATATGATGCCTATTCACTTACAGTGTAATGAATTTTACAAAATAAAATGTCTGAACTATCGTTTGAATATGACAGTATCACTAAGTGCCACTTATCTATGAAAGGCATGCTTAAATAAGTAAATACCTACACACCTACATGTTCAAACCCTTAGTACTTTCTTCTGTTAATAATTAAATCAATAATATTTTCATGCTGTTCAATTTCATATAGTAATGGATGGTGGAATAAAATAAAAGAATAAAATGAAACAATAAAATAAAATAATTGTCTTTTTGGTCAATTGTCAAAATACGTAGAGCAACAAATAATAACTTGACTTCTAGTTGATCATTTGGAAAAGTGGCAGAAGGTGGATTTTTTCCCATGAATCATCTGTTGAACTGCATCCCAATCATCACAAATACTGCAGAAGACCTACTGGAACCCGCATGGAGCCAAGATTCTCACAGATATAAGTCAAGTTTGGTGAAGGAAAAATCATGGTTTGGGGTTACATTCAGTATGGGGGCGTGCGAGAGATCTGCAACATCAACAGCCTGAGGTATCAAGACATTTGTGCTGCCCATTACATTACAAACCACAGGAGAGGGCAAATTCTCCAGCAGGATAGCGCTCCTTCTCATACTTCAGCCTCCACATCAAAGTTCCTGAAAGCAAAGAAGTTCAAGCTGCTCCAGGATTGGCCAGCCCAGTCACCAGACATGAACATTATTGAGCATGTCTGGTGTAAGATGAAGGAGGAGGCATTGAAGATGAATCCAAAGAATCTTGATGAACTCTGGGAGTCCTGCAAAAACGCTTTCTTTGCCATTCCAGATGACTTTATTAGTAAGTGATTTGAGTCATTGCAGAGATGTATGGATGCAGTCCTCCAAGCTCATGGAGTCAGACACAATATTCATTCTGTTTCCACTGCACCATGACTTTATATTCTATACTGGACATTATTTCTGTTCAGTGACAAGACTTTTGTCTCAGCAAAGTCAGACCTTACTGTCCTAATGAAATCATTCAAAATCAAGGCATAATCATATTTTATTGTGGTAAAATAAGCGTAATCTAGAGGCCTTTGCCTTTCATATAAGCCACTTCTGATACCAAATGATCAACTAGAAGTCCAGTTATTATTTGTTGTTTCTAAAACTTGAATAGGCGACAAGACTTTTGTCAGGTAGAGTATAACACTCTTCTAGTAGTTTTAGAATATTTTAATGAACAAATCTGACATATTATGCCTTCAATGTTTTGTTAAATCATACAGTTGACTGAAATACATTTTAAAGCTGTAAAAAAAAAATGTTTTTGCCATATAAAAGATGCAGCAATTATAATGTCATGAAAATTTTATACCGTCGCATGACTAGCTGAATCATTTGTTCCCCAAAAAATACATTTGTATCAAAAATTCATATGTATGGTCCGAACATCCTATAGGGAGAAGACGTGTTTGTGGAATACAAAAACATAAAGCCTACAGCACATCAACTAAAAGATGCAACAGACAGTGGCAAAACGTTTATTCTAAGCATGTGTGTGTGTGTGTGTGTGTGTGTGTGTGTGTGTGTGTGTGTGTGT
>CAIGQV010000889.1:117727-128005 GCA_903798115.1 Danio jaintianensis
GTGTGTGTGTGTGTGTGTGTGTGTGTGTGTGTGTGTGTGTGTGTGTGCATGTGTGTGTGTAACGCTAACGCTAAGAGACTAGGCCAGCAGTACTCAGCATAATGAAGATGAGGGCTCAGCACAAGTGCCCACTTGCATGAACGCAAAGACTGTGTCAGGAAGAGCTGATGTCTATTCAGACCAGCTGATCATATGGAGGACCAGAAAACAAACGGCAATCACAAGAAAAAGCAAAGGACACTTACAAAAAAAGACATGCATAAAAGCAAAACAGGTGGAAGAGAGAACAAACAACCTGAAAGGAAATGGGAAAAAAAAAACAGACAAGAGAAAAGGGAAACAGGAAATTACATTGAAAATGCAAGAAAACGCAGCTGAAGAGTGTTTTTTTTGTCATTTTTGAAAAACCTTTGCTGACTACTGTAGCAAAAGTAGTATGAATACTTTATATATACACATACAATTCAGTGTAATAGCCCTCCTCTGAAATATAAATTCTTTAAAAAATATTCCCAAGTGATTTTTTTCATTCATTCATTTGGTCGCCACAGCGGAATGAACCGTCAACTTATCCAGAATATGTTTTACACAGCGGATGCCCTTCCAGCTGCAACCCAGTACTGGGAAACACCCATACACACTCATTCGCATACACTTTCATACACTACGGCCAATTTAGTTCATCAATTCACCTATAGCGCATGTGTTTGGACTGTGGGGGAAACCGAATATATATATATGAAAAAATGTAGCTGTTTTTCAATGAACTCGTCAAATCAGTGCATATGATGAAAATAATAGCAGAAGGATTACAAGCAGAGCTCTTTGTGTTTCCTCTTCGCACATACAAAAGCATGCATTAATTCAGTGCTCATTGTTCTTAGCTCTGACTCATTTCTGTCTGCCCCTGTAAACACACCTGATAAATAAAAATGAGTGTTTTCAAAGACGGTGTCGATTTCAGTGAATATTATAATAAAATATGTGACAAACGAGTGAGTGAATCACTGCAGATGCCAATAAAGAAACCAGTCGAATGAGAATCGAGCCAAACAAGGGGATATTTATGAATGAGTGACCAATTAAGCCAATGAATACAAAGGCTGAGTAAGCAGTTTGTGAATTAAATACTACAGAAGTCAATGGTTTCCAACTTTCTTCAAAATGTCTTTTGTGTTCAACAGAAAAAAAGAAACAGATTGGAACCACATGAGGGTGAAATAAAATATGATCATGCCTTGATTTTGAATGATTTCATTAGGACAGTAAGGTCTGACTTTGCTTAGACAAAAGTCTTGTCACTGAACAGAAATAATGTCCAGTATAGAATATAAAGTCATGCTGCAGTGGAAACAGGATGAATATTGTGTATGACTCCCATGAGCTTGGAGGACTGCATCCATACATCTCTGCAATGACTCAAATCACTGATTAATAAAGTCATCTGGAATGGCAAAGAAAGCGTTCTTGCAGGACTCCCAGAGTTCATCAAGATTCTTTGGATTCATCTTCAATGCCTCCTCCTTCATCTTACCCCCAGACATGCTCAATAATGTTCATGTCTGGAGACTGGGCTGGCCAATCCTGGAGCACCTTGACCTTCTTTGCTTTCAGGAACTTTGATGTGGAGGCTGAAGTATGAGAAGGAGCGCTATCCTGCTGGAGAATTTGCCCTCTCCTGTGGTTTGTAATGTAATGGGCAGCACAAATGTCTTGATACCTCAGGCTGTTGATGTTGCAGATCTCTCGCACGCCCCCATACTGAATGTAACCCCAAACCATGATTTTTCCTTCACCAAACTTGACTGATTTCTGTGAGAATCTTGGCTCCATGCGGGTTCCAGTAGGTCTTCTGCAGTATCTGTGATGATTGGGATGCAGTTCAACAGATGATTCATGGGAAAAATCAACCTTCTGCCACTTTTCCAAATGATCAACTAGAAGTCAAGTTATTATTTGTTGCTCTTACAACTGGCATCCACCACAAGACTTTTGTCAGGTAGTGTATATTCCTGGTGTTCATTTTCTAATTCAAATTCCTAAATGATAGACTTTGTTGTTAACTTTCTCTCTCACAGAAAATATGATCTGAGCTAATATACTGATTTTTTTCAGCCATGTTGACATTAAAGTCATCTGTTGCTGCTTAGTGTTCCATTGCTGTCTGAAATGATAATTTCTACCACATTTCAACTGCAATACGTCGTTTTTTGAGCATGCACGTGAGACTATTCGATGCATATGTAGACGTGTGCATCAACACACACAGACTCTCTCCATGTACTCACATTCACATTCATTCATGACCCCAGTGGAAATTACAGCCATGCCATCCATACAATACCGCATAAAATCCATAATACGTGACCATTCAAGCTCACTGGGCATGTGCATATTTTGCCGCCATTCATACTTGCAATCTATTGGTTGCAAAATGGTCATAAAAGAGAGGTTTGGCGAATCAGGGAACGACACGCAATAGTCCAAAATACCAATCAGAGAGCGATTGTGCCATGCCCCCATTGTCAAAAGTTTACATTTTCAGTCCATGTATTTTGAAAAGGAACACCAGCATTTCCAAACTAAAAATGGGGTCTTTAATGTTATCAAAATACTCTGCTTTGATGTCCGGAGTAGTAGTAGACGCCAGACGTAAACGTAACAATGCGTATACGTTTTAAAACAAAAACACACGCCTCCTCTGTACTTTTGTATTTGGATTAAAAGTGTCTGAATGTGCGACATTAAGATTTTCTCCTCAGGAGGACTTCATGGAGTTGGAGGCGAATATTACAATAAGTAAAGCCGCCCACAGTGTGTCTATATATGAGGCCCGTGATCTGAAGCTGGAGGCTTTACTTCACACAATCAGCGCAAGCGAACGCAAACAGAAAGCAGTGAGTCATGTGATTGTGTAAGCTTTTAGACGCTGAAAGAAAATAGCCTTTTAACAAGGCTGAGAGCAGCTGGACATAACTGCTGAAGTCAAAGTAAAGCATGGAGTGGGGAATAATTATGATTTATTTTGATCTCTTGAAGGTTTGATTGGCCATAATACAGTATGCAGTGTGTATATATATATATATATAACGCAACAGGAAGAAGAAAGACGTTCTTACTTGGATCTGATTTGGAGAATGTGTCCCTGTCGAGCAGGTTTCTGTAACAGAAAATGAAACATACAGAATTGTAATTATGCATGAAAGCTGTGAGAAAATGTTCCTTTATACCTTACAGTCTACAACACATCTACCCGCTATGGCAATATAAGTGTATTTGTGTGTTATAAATTGTTCAGTAAATAGATTTAAAATAAGAATGGCTAAATGACACCCTTTATATATGAATTACAGACACAGAATTGCACAAAATATTCACTATAATGTTTGTATCTCATGTAAGAACACATATCAGAGTCACAAAACAATTACCTGAATACTTATTCAGCTACTAGTATTATGTAGTTTTATAATTTGCCCAAAGACAGCGTTAAGCCAGAAGTCAGGGTTTAAAGAATCAAACAATGCATACACAAATAAAATAATATAATAAAAGAATAATATATCATAAATGAATAGACTATAATGTAAACAGTTAGATGAGACCTATATAATGTCATTGTGAAAAGAAGAACAGTTTGATTTTTACCAGAGTTCAAAGTCTTCATGTGACATAACCAGGTTTAATATTTTACCTGTGATCAACCAGACTGACAACAAATAACGTCACTCAATTCAAACAGGCATGTTTATTGCCCGCTTGCCTCTTACATTTCATTATAAGCACAGTTACTGTTAATAAAAGTTCTGTTTATTAATAAACAGCAAAGGACATCCGTTTGTTAAGTCTGATTTCATGCGTCACAGTTTCTGGGTCTAAACCGTCAGATGCCAAATGGTGCTAATATATTCTCACAGTATGCTGTAATACAATCCAATATATAACTTACGCACACAATATCGATGAATAAACTTTTTTATCTGATACATCTGATCAACGACAATGTGGACAAATTCGCCAATGTAATAATATAATAATAATAAACTTTATTTTATATATAGTGCCTTTTAAAAGTAGCATATCAAAGTGCTTTACAAACATCTAAAAAGTGCAGAAGTAGAGGTATATAAAAGTCAGACAAAAAAACAACAAAAGCCATGTGCTCACATAAAACAGGACGAGAACATGCGGCCAACGAGACATGCTCATTAACGTATGCTCCACGTGATTCACACAACACCAACACAAGACTGAACGCAAGACACAAGCACACGATATGTGAAAAAACACCTATCATTAGCTCACATATGCGTCATTTATTCATTTTCTTTTCGGCTTAGTCCCTTTATTTATCAGGGTTCGCCACAGTGGAATGAACCGCCAACTTATCCAGCATATGGTTTATGCAGCGGATGCACTTCCAGGTCCACTTCCATCACTGGGAAACACCCTTACACACTCATTCACACACATACACTACGGACAATATATCTTACCCAATTCCCCTATAGCACATGTGTTTGGACTGTGGGGGAAACCGGAGCACCCGAAGGAAACCCACGCCAACACGGTACTCACAAAACTCCACACAGAAATGCCAACTGACCCAGCCGAGACTCGAACCAGCAACCTTCTAGCTGTGAGGTGACAGCGCTACCCACTGCGCCACCGTGCCGCCTACGTATAAGTCATGTGAGCCTTATTGTAAACTGTTACCAGTAGATTATTTAAGAAATAATTGACAACGAACTGTTGAATTATTAGAAAATAATGCACACAAAGCAATATTCCATACATCACACTGTAACAAGTAGATTATTTAGTAATAATTGATGAAGGACTGTTGAATTATTCTGTTATTCTCAACACAATTATTCTGTCAATTCTGTTATTCTGTATTATTTTTATTATATAGTCAATTATTCTGCTTAAACTACAGATACCACGGCTAAAGACACGTCGTATTTGAAGACATTTGTCAGGCTTTGTCCTCAAACCACTGCCGTGTTTTTGAGATACTAGTATTCATTCAATTTCATCCACAGCCTTTTGATTTGATTTTTCATAAACTGTTTAAAATCTGAAATAATCCAGCGCACTTCTGTGTTTATCTGAATTAACTCACACCTCACAGTGTTCATCAGCCAATCAGAATCAAGCATTCAACAGCCCCGTAATATTTGATTACAATAACGTGGACTATTCCTTCAGATAGCGGGAGACATAAGAGACTAAATGAAAGTCGCTGACAGTGCGTGGGATTTGTCCTGCTTGTCGAGGGATCTACAAAGCACGTCTTCATAACGGAACGGGCTGTGTGTGTAAGCTTGAGCTCAGAAAGACGTCTTAGCTCAATCCCTTCATCCACTCGGAAGTGGAAAAACTCCAGATTTGATCAAACAGGACAGGGCAGACTTTCAAAAAAGCCCAGCACTGACACAATCATTTACCTCACAACCTGCGCTAATGCACGCTTCCTAAAGCCCAGATACAGAACGGCAGCTTTTCTCCGCCGCGTCTGCCAGCTTTACCTTCAACGTCCACCTTCGTGCATCCACATTCTGCAAAGGTTACATTTCCCTGTCTACTTTTTAATAATGCGTCGGTTTTCTGATCTTTTAGATGACTCAGACTAGATCCAAAATAGACCTTATTTTGAAGGACTTTCTTTAAAACCTTCGGTAGCACTTTAGTTTAATTAATTATTTACGATATTAACTACTGGCTTATTAGGTGCCTTATTATTAGGATATTAACTGGTTGTTAGTCATTATAAAGTATGATTTTATTCTGCACCCCTAAACCTACTCAAAACCCAAACACAACTTCTACATTACTAGCTATTAATAAACAGCTAATTAGCATTTTATTAAGCTAGTAGTGTTAGTTAATGATTTGTTAATACTGTGAATTGTGACTTAAAGTGCAACCAAACTTTTTTGAAAATCGTTTCTGGGGCGGCACGGTGGCTTAATTCAAGTCAATTCAATTCATGTTTATTTCTATAACCCTTTTCACAATATAGATTGTGTCAAAGCAGCTTAACATAGTTCTAGTAAAGTCCAGATTTCAGAGTTGAAGTTCACTTAGTGGTTAGCACTGTTGCCTCACAGCAAGAAGGCCGCTGGTTCGAGTCCCGGCTGGGTCAGTTGGCGTTTCTGTGTGGAGTTTGCATGTTCTCCCCATGTTGGCGTGGGTTTCCTCCGGGTGCTCCGGTCTCCCACAGTCCAAACACATGCGCTATAGGGGAATTGATGAACTAAATTGGCCGTAGTGTATGTGTGTGTGTGTGTAAATGAATGTGTATGGGTGTTTCCCATTACTGCGGCTGGAAGGGCATCCACTGTGTAAAACATATGCCTGAATAGTTGGCGGTTCATTCCGCTGTGGCGACCCCTGATGAATAAAGGGACTAAGCCGAAGGAAAATGAATGAATGAATGAATGAAAATTGTTTCTATTATGCTACATTATTAAAATTGTTTGGTGTATATTCGTTTATTAACACAGTTGTTTACTTCTTATAAGTTTTTATTAATCATTAAATTGGCATTTATTTATTTATTTTTTTAATCTTATATGAATACTCTGAATTATGTATACTCTGAATATCTTTTAAACATTTATTACACCCTTTAAATTGAGTTATTTATTAAAAAAATGAGTGGAAAATATTTCAATTGTTTTACAGTATACATGTATTTATTAACACAGTTGTTTACTTCTATTAAAGCTTTTATTAATCATTATTATTTTATTAAATCATATGAAAACTCTGAAATATGTATTTTAGTCTTGATTCTCTATTATAGCTTTTTTTTTTACATTTATTTCACCTTTTAAATTGAGTTATTTACTGAAAATATGCGTGGAAAATATGTAGTTTCTAATAAGCTTGTATATTCTAATATAATAATAAGCTACAGTGTATATTCATTTATTTACACAGTTGTTTACTTCTATTAAAGCTTTTATTAATCATTAAATTGGTATTTATTTATTTTAATCTTATATGAAATCTCTGAAATATGTATTTTAGTCTTGATTCTCTATTATAGCTTCTTTTTTATATTTATTATAGATTATTTTCACATTTATTTTAGCTTTCAAAGGGAGTTATTAATTAAAAATATGAGTGTTTCTAGTGAAAAGTGATTACATTATATTTTTTACAGTATAAATTCATTTATTAACACAGTGGCTTACTTCTATTAAAGCTTTTATTAATCATTAAATTGGTATTTATTTTTATCTTATATGAATAATAATTTTTTTACATTTATTATATATTTTAAATTGAGTTATTTGTTGAAAATATTAATGGAAAATAAGGTGTATTACATTTTTGTATTACTGTATATATTGTAAACTTGAATTCGTTTTTATTATACAATAAACATGTATATATTTGTTTTGTTTTTTTGATTATGTATTTGAGTCTTTATTTTAATTGCTTCATTTTTTTTAATAACTATTAGGTTATTAGAATTTATTTGTTATCCTCAATATTGTTAATTTATTGATGTGTTATCTTTAAAAAGTTCATCTTTATTTTAATCTTTTATTTCAATCAAATGAGGCTGCACGGGGCTGCATGAAAACTAACATGTTTTAGGGTAGCGCGGTGGTGCAGTGGGCAGTGCTGTTGCCTCACAGCAAGAAGGTCGCTGGTTCGAGTCCCGGCTGGGTCAGTTGGCGTTTCTGTGTGGAGTTTGCATGTTCTCTCCATGTTGGCGTGGGTTTCCTCCGGGTGCTCCGGTTTCCCCCACAGTCCAAACACATGCGCTATAGGGGAATTGGGTAAGCTAAATTATCCGTAGTGTATGTGTGTGAATGAGTGTGTATGGGTGTTTCCCAGTGGTGGGTTGCAGCTGGAAGGGCATCCGCTGCGTAAAACATATGCTGGAATAGTTGGCGGTTCATTCCGCTGTGGCGACCCCTGATTATTAAAGCCGAAATAAAGCCGAAAATAAAATGAATGAATGAATGAATGAATTTCAATCAGATGTTTAATTCATTTTAATTAACTTTTTCTCCAAACATTTCCACATTTTCCTGGTTTAGAGCGCTAAAAACGTTTATTTTTTCTCCTCTTGAACACCTACACAATTACACACATCATGAATATTTCTGTACACTCTACACACTCCTGAATTGACTGTGTTCATATTATTATGGTTGTTCATTCCGCAGTTGACCAGATTGACGGTTGTCTATGTCTATTAGCATATTGTAATTAGCTTGTACAGGTCAAGACATGCTGCTAAAGGGACTCTTGAGGGAGACTTGGGTCAGCTGAAACAGAAGGGCAATTGTTGCGCTCATTTATTCGATTATTATTTCCTCTGTGATGACACTTATTCAGCATAACGCAATGTTTTGAGGTATGAAAATTGATTTGATGAAATGTCATTAGCAGGATTCTTTTTCTTATGTTGTCAATCATTTTTGATGTGTGTTTTTTTTCTATGTTCTTTACTAACACTTGAAGGGGTGTTCATAAGACTGCCATTAAACTCTTATAATCATGACACGACACATGTCAGGAATGTGAATGAGATTGTATGCATGCTTATGAAAGTGTCATTCGCTCAGTTATGTCATTTAAGTGCACAGATGATATTGTTATGACAACTTGACATAAACACATACATCTCAACCGCTTAAGGCTGCACGATTTGGGAACATTTTCATATTACGATTATTGAGGTCAATATTGTGATATACGATTTCAATTATAAATGCTGGACAAGCTGGACACAGCATATCAAATGTTGGTTTGCTCATCCTAAAATTTCAAACCCACTGCTCCTCATTAAAGCCCGCCACAATTTGCTCCCACCAGACCTGAGATCTCTCTCGTACCCACAAATTCCTCTGAATGGTGGAGGACACAATATATAAACCATAGGCGCAAGCTGAGATGACGGCCCTTTCCCTCCTCCTCGTCCTCCGCCTCAAAATCATTTTAAAGTTGGGCGAACTTCGCTTATTTCGCAGAGCTAAAAGCAAGACAATTTCTTCCATCGTGGCTAGTGTGGCGCAGATGCTAGAACCCGCCTTTACGCATGCACGACGTTGTAAATTGTATGGCAAGTGTAAACACATGAATCGGATATGGGTCACAATTAAAAGAACGTGTAAACGGACAGGCAAAAAAATCAGATATAGGCAACAAATCGGAATTGGGCATCAAGACCTGACAGTGTAAACGTGACCAAAATATATAATACATATATTATCCCACTAAAGAAAGAAAATATGATTTAGCTATTTTAAATCATGCCTGGGTTTCAATGTTCACACTTTTTCAGTTTTATTTCATTTTGCATGTCAGGTATGCAGTAATAGACACTTTAAATTGAAAAATAACCCAGGAAGCCCCTGTGGATCTGGGCAGCCGGCACACATGGGTTTACATCACGCTGGTTTTCCGGAGCTCGCAGAGTCCAGCGCGCTCGATAAGGGCTTCCACCTGACATGCTAATAAAATTGACACATGCTTCAAGGAGTTTTCAGTGGGGAGGATGATAAATGCATAAAAAACAGCTCTTTCTCTCAGCTGTAATTTCCAGTGCGTGGATGAATGTTCCTGGCAAGCTGACGAAGGGGAAAAACCTCAAGGACAAGATGGCAAAAGAGAGAGAGAGAGTCTAAATAGTTATAACTGATTCCTATGTTAAATATGCTGTTTATTACTACATGGATGTCTTGAATACTCGATTCAGATTGGTCAGAATAGTATTTTACTGTGTAATGTGCCTGTGCAATTCCATAGTAACAGTTGGAGAAAAAAGATAAAGAATTAGTTTTTAAAAACAAGTGGATTTAATGCACACATTGATGCAAAATGTATCCAAACCTGCGTAATGCATTTAGTGATGTAAAATATTTATTTTTACATATGGGAATGGCATATTTTGAGTTTTGGGCTAGTTTTGGGCTAATTTTGAATGCCCATTGGGCTAGTTTGATTGACCATTGATCTAGTTGTGTGCTAGTTTTGATTGGCCATAGGGCTAGAGTTTACTGGCTTTTGGTCTCATTTTGATTGAGCATTGGTCTAGTTTTGGGCTAGTTTTGATTGGCCATAGGGCTAGAGTTTACTGGCTTTTGGTCTCATTTTGATTGACCATTGGTCTAGTTTTGGGCAAGTTTGACCATTGGTCTAGTTTTGGGCTAGTTTGATTGACCATTGGTCTAGTTTGGGGCTAGTTTGATTGACCATTGGTCTAGTTTGATTGACCATTGGCCTAGTTTGGGGCTAGTTTGATTGACC
>CAIGQV010000889.1:187757-208227 GCA_903798115.1 Danio jaintianensis
ACCAACCAACCCATCAAACCAACTAACCAACCAAGCAATCAAACCAATCAATTAATCAATCAACCAGCAAACAAAAAACTAAACTAAACAAACCAATACATTTTAAAGGATGATCACAAGACAATACTAAAATGCTTAAATTAACTTATGGACGGTTGTCACATGTTTATTAAGGTGTTTTATTTCTGAATGCTGTATTTTGCAGCACAAATATTGTTTAAAATGCAATAAAAAAAAGAAGTACAGGAAATAGGATGATACAGGAAAACAGGTCTAACAGTACACATACTGATCTATGAACATCAGATTGACTATCAGAATGCTCTAAAACTTGCAAAATCAGAGTTTATTCTGCAGTTATTGGTGGTGGAGCTTCAAATCCACGTGTATTATTCAGTGTAATTAATAACTTAACTCAAACGATGACCGAAGCTAATTGCTTCTCATCTAAAATTGAGAATATTTGCAATACTAGTATTAACTCTGCTTCGTTTCAACTGCTAAATCTTCTTCCTCTGTGCTGGATTCACTCTCTATTAGTTTGTTTGTTTTTTAAAGAAATGCTATCTTACCCCACACTGAAGTGAATGTTAACATCTCCCTTATTTCAGGCATTGTTCCTCCATCACTTAAAGTGGCTGCAGTCAAACCAGTTCTTAAAAAAAAAAAAAAAGATCTGTCCAATTAAAGCCCTTTCTTAAACTTCCCAAAGTTCCTGAACGTGTGGTAGCTGGCCCGCTAATGGATCATCTCTCTTTGAGCAGTCTTCTGGAACCGTTTCAATCAGGTCTCATGGACACTGTTCGGAAACTGCCCTTTTAAGAGTGATGAAAGACCTTCTAGTTTCAGCTGATTCTGAGGCCTGCAGCATTTTATTATTATTAGATCTCACTGCCACGTTTGATACCATTTGTCATGCTACTCTAATTGATAGACTTCAAAAGAGAATCTGTGTCTCCGTTTGAATGCTATCTCTCTGAGCGCATTGTTTATTATGGGGCGAACAGATCTCAGACTGGGATATTACTGCAGGGTGTCCCACAGGGATCAGTGTTGGGTCCTATTCTTTTTAGTATTTATATGCTGCCTCTTGGACAGATTGTAATATACAGTATATGGTCTGGATTATCATTGTTATGCCAAACCTGATGATAGATCTGCACTTTATCAGCTTGTTTGCTGGAAATTCTTACGACTGGAAGTTCTATAGATACGGCTGTGGATAAGTGCAAAAAACGTCAAACTTACCGTGGACGTGTGTAGATTACTCCCTCCACTAAGGTATGAAACTTGGGTGTGATCCTTGATGCACAGCTGACTTTTGAAGGGGGAAGATAAGAAAAAAAAATTAATTAATTGTACTGTAATTGATATTTTAAATAGGCATTCTTTAATTATGAAGACGTTTCTGTCACCTTGGATGGATTTAAAGGGAAAAAAAATATATGTCAGGCAGTTCTTAGTTTTGAACGATAGATATATATATTAAATGATTTATTGTGTGGCTTTATTTTAATTTCCCCAGTTTCTAAAAGTGTTAAAATATTTTAGATTTGCCATACTGTTTATTTGTAATTGTACTTTCTTTGTTATATTGCAGCCATTTGCTGATATCATTTAAGCACATTTTCCCCTCATTAATGTACACACAGCAGCTCATATTGACAGATAAACACAGAATTGTTGACATTTTTGCAGATTTAAAAAAGACAAACTGAAATATCACATAGTCTTGAGTATTCAGAGCCTTTGCTCAGTCTTTAGCAGAAGCCCCCTTTTGATCTAATACAGCCGTGAGTCTGTTTGGGAAAGATGCAACAAGTTTTTCACACCTGGATTAGGTGATCCTCTGCCATTCCTCCTTGCAGATCCTCTTCAGTTCTATCAGGTTGGATAGTAAACATTGGTGGACAGCCATTTTAGGTCTATCCAGAGGTGCTCAATTGGGTTGTCAGAGCTCAGTCTTGGCCATTCAAGAACAGTCACAGAGTTGTTGTGAAGCCACTCCTCTGTTATTTTAGCTGTGTGCTTAGGGTCATTGTCTTATTGGAAGGTAAAGTCTGAGGTCCTGAGCTCTCTGGAGAAGGTTTTCATCCAGGATATCCCTGTACTTGACCGCATTCATCTTTCCCTCGATTGCAAGCAGTCGTCCTGTCCCTGCAGCTAAAAAAACACCCCCACAGCATGATGCTGCCACCACCATGCTTTACTGTAGGGACTGTATTGGACAGATGATGAGCAGTGCCTGGTGTTCTCCACATATACCGCTTAGAATTAAAGCCAAAAAGTTCTATATTGGTCTAATCAGAGCAGAGCATCTTATTTCTCACCATCTTGGAGTCCTTCGGGTGTTTTTCAGCAAACTCCAATGAGGAGAGGCTTCCGTCGGGCCACTCTACCATAAAGCCCTGACTGGTGGAGGGCTGCAGTGATGGTTGACTTTCTACAACTTTCTCCCATCTCCCGACTGCATCTCTGGAGCTCAGCCACAGTGATCTTTGGGTTCTTCTTGACCTCTCTCACTTAACCTATCTCTTAGGCTCTTCTCCCCGGACAGCTCTAGGAAGGGTTCTGGTCATCCCAAACGTCTTCCATTTAAGGATTACAGAGGCCACTGTGCTCTTAGGAACCTTCAGTGCAGCAGAAATGTTTCTGTAACGTTGGCCAGATCTGTGCCTTGCCACAATTCTGTCTCTGAACTCTTCAGGCAGTTCTCTGCTCTGACATGCATTGTGAGCTGTAAGGTCTTATATAGACAGGTGTGTGGCTTTCCTAATCAAGTCCAATCAGTGTAATCAAACACATCTGGACTCAAATGAAGAATCATCTCAAGGACGATCAGAAGAAATGGACAGCACCTGAGTTAAACATATGAGTGTCACAGCAAAGGCTCTGAAAACTTAAGACCATGTGATATTTCAGTTTTTCTTTTTTAATAAATCTGCAAAAATGTCAACAATTCTGTGTTTTTCTGTCAATATGGGCTGCCGTTTCACATAAATTTTCACACTTTAATACGATTCTTGAAAAATGGGAATTATTAATTATTATTAAATGAATAGAAATGATCTTATAACTTGAATTTCATTATTAGAATGAGAGATTTATGAGAAAATATAGGTTAAGAAATAAATCTTCCTTCCAGCTCAAGTTAATATTTGATAAAAATGTGATATAATTTTGTTATATGATATGCACAATTATGTATTTGCCATATAATTATTAAAAAATATATAGCATTTAATATTCTGAATGGTCAGTAGTGATCATTTGAATGTATCAAAAGCTTTCACTAAAGTTATCTTAAAACTAAAACATGTATTGAAACATACCAATATATTGTTTTAAAAGATCATTCACTATTAATATTGATTCATGTATCATTAATTCATTATTTATTAAATATCAAGATCCACTACAGCGCATTCAGCACACATTACATAGAGTTCACAGTCAGTTGTGTGCGCGCTGCCCTCTAGTGACAGCGTCCTCATACTGCACATTCAAAAACAACAACATTACACTAAAAGTAAAGCTCTTTCCACCAGAGAACAACATCACAAAAGACACCAGTCCACATTTGACAGATGTAGTTTATTTCACTCTCCATCTGACATTGATAAGTCCTACAGTACAGAGGAAAGATGTGTGCACAGCAAACTCCAAGGCTTCAACCAGAAAATGAGAAACAAACAAGCTTTATATATATATATATATATATATATATATAAAGAGGTGAAACACAAAAGTAGACAGAGACGCCGGTGCAAATATCATTGTACCATTCCAGTGTGAATGATAAGTGTCGAAAGTTCCATTGGACACACACACGCACACACACACATAAGCACAGGTCTAGCTTTGGTCAACAAACACTGGAAAGAGTTGACATCAATATTAAGAAATAATTTAAGAGCATATGGGTTCAGTCCAGTCAACATGGCGCTCACACACACACACTTGCGCACACACACGTGCTTGATGCCCAAAGGCCAGCTTTAGGACTGTGCCACATTTCTGAACAAACACTTGAGCTCCAGCATCTCTCATTTATTGGTCAGCAACAGCCCATCGGGGCACTTGAAGACTGCAGAGGAGCAAACACACAGCACGAGGGTCTCCTCTTGGTCTCAGTTTCACATTAGTGGAGGAGCTTCATGTAGGAGAGACGAAACCTTCACTGAAGACCGTCCTCTAAACAGCCTTTCACCTGCCAGATCTTCACTGTCCGGTCACTGGAGGAGAAAAAAAAAAAAAGTTAGTTGGACTGTGGGGGAAACCGGAGCACCCGGAGGAAACCCACGCCAACATGGGAAGAACATGCAAACTCCAGACAGAACACCAACTGACCCAGCCGGGAATCGAACCAGCGACCTTCTTGCTCTGAGGTGGCCAATGTGGTTGTCTAATTGTTCTGAATGTTTTCCAAGGTGTTGCTATACAGTTTAGCAGTACATATTTGCTTTATAAGATAGCAAGGAATTGATAATTGGTTGCCAAGGTGTTCTGAGTGGTTGCTGTTGCTAGGGTGTCCTGGTATATTTGTAATACTTATTTGCAAGGGTAGTTAGTTAACACATTATTAACATGTGTTTATAACGTTGTTCGGAGTTGTTGCCAAGGTGTTCTAGTAGATGTAGCACACCGTTGTACTTGTTTGACTGGGTAGTTAACAAGTTAAAGATCTTTGACTTCTGGGTGTTCTGAGTGATTGCCAGGTTGTTGCTAGGATGTTCTAGTGGATTGTTATTGTACTTATTTGCTAGGGTAGTTAGTGTAAAGTTGTTTTGAGTGGTTACCAAGGTGTTGATAAGCAGTTGCAAAGGTAATCTGTGTAATTACCAAGGTGTTGCTATGCAGTTTTATGTAGCTTTGGAACACCCGATTAGTTAACAAGGTATTGATAATTGGTTGGAAAGGTGTTCTGAGTGGTTGCCAGGGTGTTGCTAGGGTCTTCAGGTAAATTTAGCACGTTGTACGTATTTTCCTGGGTAGTAGTTAGTTAACAAGGCATTGCTATGCATTTGTAAACTGCTATTTTCATCTAGAACACTCCATTTTTGCATCTCGTTTAAATACACTATGAACAGCAGCTACGCTAATTATTTTCTTTATTCTCTATTTCCACCTGGGGATACTCATTCCGAGGTCCCTAGAGACTATGCAGCGCCATTGATGCGATCCAAGACCTGTGAAGAGATGATCCCAAGGTATCCATAATCCTGGACCAGGCCGTATCCCGAGCTGATGCTGTGGTCGTCATGGAGAACTGGAGTGCATGAGACCTGAATGACCACTGTGATAAACGAGTCCCCACATTGATCCTGCTGGCCAACCTGACCTCCCGCCGGTGCCCTACTCACACCTGCAGCTTCTCCACGATGGACGTCCAAGCTTCTTCAGCCTCCAGCGCCTAGACTGCAGCTCTGAACAGGAAGTTTGGCCAGATGAATAATGGTCGTGCCCAACAGAGCCTGGTTTCACTCTAGGTTTTTTTTCCCTTCACTTCGTCAATTGGTGAAGTTTGTTCCTCTTCACTGTAGCCGCTGGCTTGCTCGGATCGAGACTTGTGGAGCTGTGCTTCGGTGGATTTGCTCTACAGTGTTTGAACTTTCAGCAGTGAAATTTAAACCACACTGAACTAAACTACACTGAACTTCAACTCTGAAATCTGGACTTTACTAGACCTATGTTAAGCTGCTTTGACACAATCTACATTGTGAAAAGCGCCATATAAATAAACATGACTTGACTTTGTAAAGTTGTTCTGAGTAGTTGCCAAGGTGTTGCTGTGGTGATCTGGTAGATGTAGCACATCTATTGTACTTAGTTACCTGCGTAGTTAACCATTTATTGATATTTTGATGCCAAGGTGTTCTTAGTGGTTGCCATGGTGTTGCTAGGGTGGTAACTTGCCTGAGTTGTTAGCTAGTAGGTAAAAGTTGGTTTTAGCTTATGGTGGCTAAAGTTTCAGGTAGTTTTAGCATATTGTTGTATAGATTGCCTAAATAATGAATAGGACATTACTGTGTGATTATCAAAGTGTTGCTATGTAGTTGTAAAGGTGATCTAAGTTGTTGACAAGACCGTGTTGCTACACAGTTGCTAGGATATGTTGGTTTAATCACATTGTACACAATGACTTTAAATACTAACTGCAGCATCTGAAACTGTAAGCGAATATTATGTGTACTGTAAACTGCATGTGTGTATTGTGTGTTGATGTGTAAATGCCCGTCACTCACTCAGAGGCAGTAAAGAGCTGACTGCTGTTGGTGCAGATGTCATTGACGGAGCTTTCGTGACCTCTTACTTCTCCCAGAGCTCTGAGCGTGTGTGTGTGCCAGAATTTGAGCAGTCCGCCTTTGCAGCCGCTCACCACCGCACTGGAGCCAGGAACCACGGCCAGAGAGCTCAGCGGATCACAATGAGCCCTCTCTACCTGCTGCAAGATCAACAAACAGGCATACAAATCAGCTGAATGCAGACTGTGAAGGATTTACTAGTCTGTGGATGTGTCGTACAAACAAAAGTCAACTTTGTACAAAATCTTAGCAAGCTAACTCGTACTGTCGTTCAGAAATACCTAAAGGAAACTCTGTTGTGCTAATATGCTAATAAAATAAAAGCAATGCCACATTTTATTACAATGATTTAGCTTTGGGAATGATGCCTAAAACTGCTGCTTAGGTAGGCAGCTCACTAGGCTTTGGAACACAGCCATATCATTGCTGTCCATCCTCGCATCTGTACTTACTTCTTGCATCTGTTTGCTGGCTAGGTCCCATTTTTTAACGCAGGAGTCTCTGGCAGCAGTGAAAAGAGAATCGCCCTGCATGGCCAGAGCCTCCAGCCCGTCCTGATCAGCTGGGTCAAAATGATGAGCGGCGCTGATGCTGCCTTGAGCCCCTTCCACTATGTCAAACATCTGCAGCACAAGACCATAGAAGCATCAGAAATACACCACAAGTCCTAAAAGTAAGTCTAGCAGAGCCCACGAGCATGTTCCTTAATCATAGTCATAATCATAATAATATGGTGTATGAGTGGTGTTGCTATATGGTTGCCCAGATGTTGCTACACAGTTTTAGCACAGTTTAGTACATATTTGCATGAGTAGTTCACAAGGTAATGAAAAAATAATTGTCGGGAAAGTTGTTCTGGGGTGTTCTGGTACTGTAGTCGTAGCACATTGTTGTATTTATTTGCCTGGGTAGTTAACAAGGTGTAGTTATAAGGTATTTTTTTTCTGAAAATGTGTTGCTATGTGATTGTGAATGTAATCAGAATGATTGCCAATTGATTACTATGCAGTTACTTGAGTGTCCTAGTGGTTTAGACACATTGTTACAGTATATATTTGCCTTGGATGGTTGCCAAGGTGTTGCTATCTGGATGTGAGATTGCTCTGAATAGTTGCCCAGGTGTTTTGTACATATTTGCTTGAGTAGTTAACAAGGGAATGATGAATGGTTGTCAAGTTGTTCTGAGTTGTTGCCAAGGTGTTACTGGGCTGTTCTGGTACTGTAGACATAGCACATTGTTGTATTTATTTACCAGGGTTGTTAGTTAACGATGTGTCACTGTGTAGTTGTAAGGTTTTTTCTAAATTGTTGTTGCTTAGTGTTGCTATGCAGTTGCAAATGTGATTGCAATGCAGTTACTTGAGTGTCCTAGTGGTTTAGACACATTGTTACAGTATATATTTGCCTGGATGGTTACCAAAGTGTTGTTATGTGATTGTCAAAGTGTTCTGAAATGTTTCCAAGGTGTTGCTACACAGTTTTAGCACAGTCTTGTACATATTTGCTTCAGCAGATTGCCTAAATAATGAATAGGACCATCCACCACCAGCATGCAGCATCCACCTGGATGACGCGATGGCAGCCATATTGCGATGAAGCCAATAATGATATGGGGATGGTTAGGAGGCCATGATGGACAGAGAGTGGGCAAATTTGGCCAGGATTAAACCCCTACTCTTTTTCGAAGGACATCCTGGGATTTTTAACAACCACAGAGAGTCAGGACCTCGGTTTAACGTCTCATCCGAAAGACGGCGCTCACTAAGCAGTATAGAGCCCCTTCACTATACTGGGGTGTTAGGACTCACACAGACTGCAGGTTGAGCACCCCCTGCTGGTCTCACTAACACCACTTCCAGCAGCAACCTAGCTTTCCCATGTGGTCTCCCATCCAGGTACTGACCAGGCGCAGCCCTGCTTAGCTTCAGTGGGCGACCATGTGAGAGTTGCAGAGAGCTAGCTGCCGGCAAAAGTGGTATATCAAAACTAAAATCAACTCTAGCAGAGCCCACAAGCATGTTCCTTGATAGCTTCTGGTTGCGTGTCTACTGTTTGTGTTCAAGCAGCCATTAAAAACTGTGTAATTGTGCATGAGCTGTAACCAAAAGGTGTAAATTACCATATGGAAATATGTAAGTACACCCCGAGGCTCTTATGTTAGAGCGTGTAAGGATGACTAAACATACCTTCACGGTGTGATCCTTTGAGCCTGTTATGACCACATCTTGACCCTTGCCCATCTGGTCTACTGTTAGACACATTACTGGGCCCAGATGGCCTGTCAGTTTCCCGGTAGATACAAACCTGTAGAGGACACAATGAAAATAATGTGAAAATGGAGAATTAAGACACTGCTACGACTTGGAAACTGAACACTGGTAATGAGAGGATGGCACCGATATTTAGCACCGAGAAGAAATTCATGCAATACCTCCTCAGGTCCCACATCCTGACTGTGTTGCCTGACGCAGCGTACAGGAATGTTCCGGAAGGATTGAGGGCGATCTGATTGATCTGATTTTCTCCTGGTGGGATGGCTACCGAACTGCCCCCGCATGCGTCACCTTGGGACACCTGTCCAGAAGAACTAAAGGAGAGGCAGAGAGCTAAAAATGAGCAACCGAAGGTCAAACGTTTACAACCTCCAGAGAACACTGGCTGTTAATAAATAGCTACTGTATGTTTCCATCCACCTTTTTTTTAAATATTGCATAAAAAATACTTGACGGAAATGCTAAGATGCGCATGAATTTTGAAAAAGCCAAAGTCTGTCATAAGAGTGGTTTGCTGTATGCTTTATTCGCACATGTTTTATGCTGATATTCCAGTTTTCCAGTTTAATTTGCATCGTTGGATGGAAACAGCTAATGAGACACTAGCGGATTGACTCACGTGAGGGTGCGGATGCATTTGGCGGAGTCACGGATGTCCCATACTTTGACGTAAGCAGTGGAGACAGTGAAGACCAGGCTGGAGCAGTATCGCACAGACACCACACTGCTGGGATGATCTCCAAGAGACATGATCTCCTGACCCGTAACCAGGTTCCACACCTTACATGTGCGGTCTGAGATGAAGAGTAAACAAACTGGGTGAGTGTGGATATAATTAAATGCTTATATACCATTGCTGTACGGCAAACATGTGAAACCTCACTCCAGGATAGCTACTGTCTTAGAGTTTAGCTCTAATGCTAATCAAACACACGTGAATCAGCTAATCAAGAGAAAAACAAGATAATGCTAATAAATAGCGGCTCTCTAATGCTGTTCTCTAAGTTGGCTTTGTACAGCTAAGCTAACAGCATGATACATTAGACACACAGGGGACTAAGATCAGAGCCCAAAAGTGTAGCATGTTATGCTAGGCGACCATTTTAATATTCTTATGAGAGCATTCACTGTTGACAATTTCTGAGTTTAATGTTAGCATTTGGCTAAGCTAACACCTTGAACCACCTTAGCCTCGATAACCAATAGCCATAAAAATGCTTGTCAAGCTAATAATGAGTAAAACAAACTACTTTCAATAAGAGTATCACCTTGTCCTTACTACACATGACGTGATACTACACGATAAATATATATCTTTTCCATGTTACAATGAATTTTTTGTCCTAACCAGCTGAGTTAACACGCAAACCTTCTATTTCTGCAACGTCACGACTGAATAACAGCATAAACTAGTGTCCTAGTGGTTTAGACACACTGTTACAGTATATATTTGCCTGGACGGTTACCAAAGTGTTATGTGATTGTCAAAGTGTTCTGAAATGTTTCCAAGGTGTTGCTACACAGTTTTAGCACAGTCTTGTACATATTTGCTTCAGTAGATAGCAAGGAATTAATAATTGGTTGCCAAGGAGTTCTGAGTGGTTGCCAAGGTGTTGCTAGGCTGTAATGGTATATTTAGCACATTGTAGCACTAATTAGCACATTTTAGCAGCCAATTATGATATGGGGATGGTTAGGAGGCCATGATGGACAGAGAGTGGGCAAATTTGGCCAGGATTAAACCCCTACTCTTTTTCGAAGGACATCCTGGGATTTTTAACAACCACAGAGAGTCAGGACCTCGGTTTAACGTCTCATCCGAAAGACGGCGCTCACTGAGCAGTATAGAGCCCCTTCACTATACTGGGGCGTTAGGACTCACACAGACTGCAGGTTGAGCACACTCTCTATTGAATAACAGCATAAACTATGACAATGATCACCTCAGATGCTGATTCTGTGCTTAATTCAGTGTTAAACGATACCAGTGTGAGTTTGAATACCATCTTACATTTATAGCCATACTAAAAGCAGCAGCAGATAAAAATAAAGTAACTAGCTTAGCACAGTTTACAGTTTAAACATGAATGCTAGAACTGTGACTAAGTTTACATGTAGCATCAGCTACTTAGCACGTACTTTTAATAACATCTGTAGCCTCTGTAACGTTAGCCTTAATGCTAGCTTAACTAGCATCTGCTGGCGATTCCTTGGAAAGATTTACTGTTTTCTTCTTCGATGTGTGACTTTTCAGCTTTCTTTTGTTGCAATTTTCTCGTGTTATCCGAGTGAGTTTGTGATAACTTTAAATGACTCTAATGTATATAAACATGGAGTTATTAAGATTAGCGGAAAGCTATTGAAAACATACTCCATTCAATGCCTGAATCCCGTCTCCACTTTTAATAATATTAATGAGATTAAATATTTATTAATTGGACTATAAATGAATGTGCCATTGATCAAGTCAAGTCAAGTTTATTTATATAGCGCTTTTCACAATGTAGATTGTGTCAAAGCAGCTTAACATAGTTCTAGTAAAGTCCAGATTTCAGAGTTGAAGTTCAGTGCAGTTTAGTTCAGTGTGGTCTAAATTTCACTGCTGAAAGTTCAAACACTGTAGAGCAAATCCACCAAAGCACAGCTCCACATCTGGCCAAACTTCCTGTTCAGAGCTGCAGTCTAGGCGCTGGAGGCTGAAGAAGCTGGACGTCCATCGTGTGAGTAGGGCACCGGCAGGCGGTCAGGTTGGCCCGCAGGATCAATGTGGGGACTCGTTTATCACAGTGGTCATTCAGGAATCAGTCTCATGCACTCCCTTTCTCCATGACGACCACAGCATCAGCTCGGGATACGACCTGGTCCAGGATTATGGATACCATGGGATCATCTCTTCACAGATCAGGGTTGGCTCTCCAAGAATGTTATTCTCCATTCCTTTTCTTGGGGGTATGTATTGGTTTAGTTAACCTTTCTACCCCACCCCTTATATTTCATTGTTGTTAAAAGTGATTGTTTGATTGTATTAACTATTATGTAGGAGAGACTAGCTAGTAAAAACAGTTTGGGCTAGTAAAACAGTTGAATCCCATTTGGAGTGGTGTGAATACAACCGGAGGTGTGTTATATTGGTGCCGTGACCCGGATGAATGGGGCTAAAATGGATAATTCACCCAAAAATGAACATCTAGTCACTATTTACTCACCCTTCCCCTGTCAGAAACCTGAGTTACGTTTTTCTGCTGAACATAAAATAAGTTATTTTGAAAAACCATTGACTTCAATAGTACCTATTTTTCATACTATGAAAGTCAATGGTTACCAGATTCTGAAAAATCAACCATCTGAGGGTGAGTAAATGATGACAGAATTTTCAGTTTTTAGTGAACTATCCCTTTAAGAAGGGCAAGTTTAATGCAGGCCAGTTAGTAAGTACAATTTACAAGTAAATCTGGCTCCCTTAGCAGAGACCCTCGAGAGGTGCACTAGTGACTGATGATAGAGAATGTGATTTTTAATGTACTTGTTAGTGTGCCTGCCTCCGATGCCAGAAACATTGGTCTGAATATAACTGTTATAATTGCAAAGTTAGCAAAGTCACACCAATGCATTATTGTTTACTCCTTTGGATAATATACAGTCAGATAATCAGATAGAATTCATATATCTTGCAATGTAAGTTATGAAACTATTCCTTTTGACATCTTGGAGTGAAGACATAGACTGGGTGATCTGATCCGATAAACTCGCACATCTTCAGCCACCATTCCAACACATGCGCAAGTGCGCTAAACGAAAGCGGGAGATGAGTCTCTATAGCAACCTCTGGCAACCCAACCTATCCAATGGGGCGTCTAGCAATATTTGTGGTATATAAGTAAAAGTAAAGCTATTTCTCGAACACTTTACTTGAGTAAGAGTAAAAGTACACATCTTTAAATGTACTCAAAAAGTACAAGTTACCCAAAAATGTTACTTAAGCAAATGTAGCGAAGTAAATGTAATTCTTTACTACCCGCCTCTGTTTTTGTCATTTTACTGTCCTAGAGACCTGTTTATAATGCTAAATCTCTACATTAATAATCCTCAAGTTGATTCTCTGACCCTTTGAGCCGGTGAAGAGCAGATCATCAGTTGAGTCCACACACAGCAGGGGTTTAGTGTGACCCTCGGCCACGTGCACACACTGCAGTCTGGCGGCTCGACTGGAACGGGCTGCTAGAGCTGGGCTTCCCACACCTCTGGACCAAACAAACAAAAACAACACAACATATTAATGTCTGAAGCACTCAATAAAAACAAAGCACATAATATACAATCTCTTTTCCAAACGCTAATAAGCTCTATCCTTAGACAGCACTTTTGGGTATCATTTATTGTTCACCAGCCATTGATTTCAGTATGAGTTTATGGTTGAAATAATTCCCCAGTTTATTTTCCCTTATTTTCACATCCCAATGTTGACATACTCATCACTCAATCAGTTGAATGTGTTCAAACAGCCACAGAAGACCTCCTACTGACCAAACCTGATCATTATTGGATGTGTTGCAGCACATTACAAGTAATGCCAGTAACATATTGGATAACTAGTAACGTTTCAAAAACTGATGATATTTTTTCCAAAACTTTTTTTTGATTCTCTTGGCTCCATATTGAGAGAAATTATGAACTAATAATTAGCTAGCTCTCTGCAACTCTCACATGGTCGCCCACTGAAGCTAAGCAGGCCTGAGCCTGGTCAGTACCTGGATGGGAGACCAGATGGGAAAGATAGGTTCCTGCCGGAAGTGTGTTAGTGAGGCCAGCAGGGGCTGCTCAACCTGCGGTCTGTGTGAGTCCTAACGCCCCAGTATAGTGAAGGGGACTCTATGCTGCTCAGTGAGCGCCGTCTTTTGGATGAGACGTTAAACTGGTGTCCTTCCAAAAAGAGTAGGGGTTTTTCACTCAAGTGTATGAGTGTGTATGGGTGTTTCCCAGTACTGGATTGCAGCTGGAAGGGCATCCGCTGCGTAAAACTTAAGATGGAATAGTTGGCGGTTCATTGAGCTGTGGCAAACTCTGAAATAGAGACTAAGCCGAAGGAAAATGAATGAAAAAAGTATTGAAACTGGTTACTTTTTTAGGAAGTAATGCAATATTGTAATTAGTTACTTTTAAAAGTAACTTTTCCTGTCATTGTTGACACTAGCTGTGTTTCCATCCACCCAATTTTATGCTCATTTTGGAATATTGCATAAAATATACCTAATGTAAATGCCAAGATGCATATAAATTTTTAAAAATGTGCATAAAAACCTCAAACTTTTTATCTGCAAAACAAAAAAGCCCACAAACTATGATGGAAACACATTTACAAATAATGAGTTTGTTTTGTGAATACAGTAAATACAGATGAACTGCACTTTAAGTCATTTAAAGATCACAAACATTTGGTCATAATTTGATATATGTTGTTTGTGTGTGTGGGGAGATAATGATTGATGGATTGCATATCAAAAATAATAAATGAAACCCTCGAAAATAGAAGTGTATAATTATGTACTTTTGAATGAGCGAAGGCGTTAATGGCAGTATATATGAGTCCAAACGGAGTAGGCAGCAGCACAGCAAGAGCTGCCACTCCCACAATAATGCAGGATCAGAGAGAAAACTGAATCAAGGGAAGATCAAAGCAAAACGGGGTTTGAACAAACCGGTCAAAACATAATAAAGCTAAAGTGCTTCATTTGTGCTTTATAAAGTGATTCTGGGAGGTTGCTGAAGGATTCAGAGGCATTTGGGACTAGGGTTGGGTATCAAAAATTAATTCCTGTGTGCATATGTAAATTTTTTCACTTGAACTTTCGATGTCCTAAAATATTTGTTAGGGTTAGCTAACCCTAAAGGCTGATTTATACTTGTGAGTCAAGCGCACGCATATGGTCTGGCGCAGCCTTCGCGCAGTCACATAGCCCTCGCTGACGTGCACCTCTCAAAAATGTAACTACACGCCACAACCACGCGTAAGCTCTGTGATTGGTCGGTTTGGTATTGGTGACGAGCGTGGGTGGTGCTGACAGATGTGAGCCCGATGGAGCAAGTGTTGCAACGTGCAAAGTGTGGAGTCCCGTAAAGCAGCTCCAGATGGAGACCTTTTTTTAGTGTTTACTTATGATTAAAGTTGTTGCACGTCCGCCGGTTCCCGCCTCAGAATGAGCGAGTTTGAGCTACTTGTACATTAAGGTAGCGTGCAGAAAAAACAAAACACCAGCGAAGAAACTCAACACAGAGGAACATAAACACCTACTGCCAGCTAGCGTTTCAGAAGTGTTATTGCAGAGCAACACAAACAGCACGCAGAAGTATAAACGCACGACAACACGCAAGGCACACACTGTGGGTCACACCGATCACTCCACGCAGAAGTATAAATCAGCCTTGACCTCAACCCTAACACATTTGATAAAAATGAAAGCATATATACATGTTGAAACTGTAAAAGAGAATGAAGTGAACAGGCCTAATAGATCAGGAATAAAGGAAATCAATGATCTGTAATTTCATTAGTTCCTGCATAAAGTAGCCTAATAAATGCATGAAGTGTGTTTAATTGATCTGGAACTTTTAATAGGATTTTATTTCTTGTAAATTATAAAAGAAATGCATCAGTAATGTGTCTCCTTTGTTCACTTATGATCAGATTGACAAAAACACATCTGAATACCCATGTGAACAGGACCTAAATTATTTTTTTTTTCACATTGGAATGAATGAATGAATGAATCTTTATTGTCCACACATGTGGAAATTCTTTTTTGGCCTCCCAAACATCACAAATACAAAACACAGAACACAAACACAAAGCTTCATACACCACAGAATAACATACAAACTACTTTATGGTCATTTACTCAATATGGTAATGGCAGACAGTATAACAATCTATAAAAATCGAAAACAATGAAGGGAATCGAAATTGGTATCAGAACTGTTAACATTCTAACAATACCCAACCCTATTTGGCACACTGATGGTGTAATTTTATTAAAGGAACACAGTAGTTAAGTTTCTGTTCAACTAATTGTATGCACATTTTGATGCACTTCTTAGTGTTTCCAGCCGTCCAATGAGTTTTTTTCCTGCATTGTTATAAAATGTGCATAAATAAAATCCTTATTTCACACCTGTAGTACGTTTCTGTTGGTCTGGAGCAAAGTAAAACATTTCACACCTGAACCAAACAAGTTTAAATGAACCAAAAGCAGTCACGAAGTTAACCAGTTTCCTGCAGCAAATTGCGAAGCTCTGCCACCTACAGGTGAACTGTGGAATACCGAATTAAGCGACATATGTTATCAAACCATGGAAATATTATATGCTCCGGTAATTTCACAGTATAACGAGCATCCCTAGTATGTTGAAATATGTTTTTTGCACTTTCACAAAAAATGTATGTTGAAGAGCGTATTTCCAATGAGCCTGTGTTGTTTTTAGTCATAATATAATCACAATAGTTTCCCAGGAAATTTGAATCCCCAAAATACTAGTTTAACTAGAACAAAACCATTCTTTGTTAATTTCCCTAATTACTAAACTAGTGAGTTGACTGAGATGCAAGCGTAGTGTTTTTAGCACGTTGCTACAAGTTTCCTGGCTGTTTCGATTCTAAATATCACCGAATGATGTCTTGTATTCGCTTGTAATTACTTGCACTTGATGAAAACAGTATATTACAGTATAAATTCTTCAGATGAGGGTGTTACTTACGGTTTGTCCAGGGTTCTGGATCTGTCTGTGTGGTTCTGGCTCCGGTCCTGCAGTCTTCTGCGGGTGAGAGGCGAGCGATCCATAGACTTTCTTTCAGTAGCTGTTGGAGATCTGGCACTGGAGCTACACAGCAGACAAAACACTTTCAAACATCACCACAGATTGGCTGGAATGTGTATTAGAATGTGTTTAATGTCAAATACATAAAAGGCAGAGTCTGAGATGAACAAACCTCCTTAAAACATTGGAGTTTTTTAATGCCAGATGAAATGTTAATTATTTAGCATCTGTGAGAAGCCGGTTGCTTTGTCCTGCATATATCAGCTTGCGATCGACTGACCCACACACCCCCTTGCCTAAACCCAATGGATAGTGTTTTCAAAAGCACACTAGAAACTAGTCCACGTGCTTTTACCACAATTTCACACTGCTTTTTGTTCCGGAACTGTCTTTCGCTGGACTCAAACCCCACTCTGCTATGCTGTACCAGGTGATCTACTGAGCAAACTGACCCCTCCAGATAAGCCATCCATTTGGAGGATAAGCTGTCAGAAGTTATCAGCAGTGTCATATCGTCCCTTAGCATTCGTTTTACAGGACGTATGCCAGGGCACGCATTTATGGTTTGCCAAATACGTAGCCCTGAGCATGTACCCAGTACTGTAAATCTGTCCAGTGAGCACTTACACAGCATTAGTCTTGGTTACTGGCTCTCTGTCCCCTAAGTAGGGAGCAGGTGTCAGTTCTTTATTTCCCTCAGGACTCTCCACAACAGGCAGCAGAGGAGAAGAGAAATCCTCCGGAGGGGCATCAGGGTCTCCAGAGTGGGCATACAGCAGCTCCATCTGGGTGGTGGTTCTCCTGCGAGCCTGCATCCAGCATATGGTAAAACAAAGGGTTGGAATTTAGTTGTAGTAATCTGTGATATGCTATTATGTCTATGGAAGAGAATTAGGGCCAAGCATTAATATAATAATATATGAATAAATCCATCTCGAGATTTGGGCCAAGTAGTTATACATTTATACTAAATTAGCTGAAACATATGCAGAAGATATATATGTATAAATGTCAAGATCTTACTGTAAACAGTGTTGCCAGATTGGGCGGTTTTGAATTTGATTGTGCAGGAAAAAATGGCATTGGCGGGTTGACAAAATTTGGGTGGTTTTGAAAAGTAAATTTTATATGCAACTTATTTAGCAATACCTAACTGTGTGCTCCTACTCCATTGAGTTAGTGACCAGAGCATAGAGCAAACCGCGTGGGCCCACCCGCAAATCTGACTCCCCTTCGCGTGCGCGCGCATCACGTAGTGCCTGCAGTTAAACTCACAGCGGTTTATCATAACACTTATTGCTCTTTTTTTCCGCAATTGACAGCAAGAACAAACACAGAAGCGTTGTCTGCTTGACAAGCAGCACCTAATTATGTTTAAAAGAATTTAAAACGCCAAATAGGATGAATTTACACCCCATTTCTAAAGTAAAACATACTCTATAGGGTAGTGTAATCTACACAACATTAAGTGCAGTGTGTGGGTGAGAGGGGGGCAGTGTTTTGACGTGATCTGGTTATGTTGCGGTTCTGTGACTGCTGGTGTTGGTTGCTGTATGGTTTAACTATGACAGTTAAAGTAGGCGTTTTTTTGTGCGGGTTTTGGACAGCTTTTGGGCTGGAAAAAGTCTGCTATATCTGGCAACACTGATTGTAAACTTTCTGAATTTAAAATGTTTTATTCTTAAAACAACTTTTTTCTCAGAGAATTTTCTATTTCGACAATTTTCTCAAAAGTTTTTCAGTTTTTCTTAAATTTTATGAGTTTACTTTGAAACATTTCATTTCAGAATGTTTACTTAATTTAAAAGGTTTTTCTCAAAACTATTTTTTCTGATTTATTTTTTAAGTCTTTTTTCTCAAAACTCGAAACATTCTCTTTTTTTTTTTTCTGAAAAAATCTTCTCAAAATTGTATGAGTTTATTCTCAACATTTAATTTCGACATTTTTCCCAAAATTTAACAAGTTTTTTTAATAAGGAGTTTATTCTCAACATTTTTATGTTGAAGTTTTTCTCTAAATTTTACAGTTTTTTCTAGAAACTTTTTTACTAAAAATTTTTTATGATTGTTTTTCTTAAAACAACGTTTTTCTCAAAAAAATATGGTTTTATTCTTAACATTTTATTTTGACATTTACTGTATCTATAAATTTAAAGAGTTTTTCTTAATACAACATTATTCTTATTATTCCACATTTCTTTTCAATGTTTTTTTTTCTCAAACATGTTCTCAATATAAAGACTTCTTATTTTTTATGCATGTAATTACCACTTAGTTCAATCATAATTATCATAATCATAATTACGTGGACAACATGGCAGGAAGCAGCACAACTCTATCCAATATTATTACGCTAATCTAATATTACTATTAAAATATCATGAAATCTTTCTTGATCACATGAAAAATCATGACAGAAGACGAGTAACCGCTTATAAAATTTTGCTTTTAAATCACAGTAATAAATTACATTTCAAAACAAATTTAAATAGAAAACACGTACAGTATTTTGAATTGAATAAATGCAGTCTTGAAAAAAATGCAAATAATAAGAAGAGATTTTTAGAATAATAAGAAGAGCTCTTTAAAAGACCTCAGACTTTCATATACAGTACAAACTGGAAAACCTTGTATATACTGTATACACGTGTGTTTTTAATATTACATTATTATTTATGTACTTTATACCTTATTTCTGGCTTTGGTTTCTCCACAAAGCTTCATTAGATCTGATGCCAAACAACTGCGAGACACACAAAAACATCCTTCAGTCAGAATAAATAAATAAATACTAAAATAAATAAATGTTATAAAACTAAATAAATAAATAAATAAAATAAAATATAAATGAGTAAATGAATGCATTAATAAATAGATACAAAAATACAAATAAATTAATGAACTAATGAATGAATAAATATACATGATAAAACTAAATAACAAAAATGCATGAATAAATGAATAAATGAAATACAAATTAATAAATATATATTATAAAACCAAATAAAAAATAAAGTAAAATACAAATGAATGAATGAATAAATAAATAAAATACAATTAAATAAATAAATGTTATAAATAAACAAACAAACATAATCATGAAAGGTGGATTATACTGCCCTCCACTAAAAGACTCAGGCTCAGATCATCAGTGGAATCAATCGATCATGAAAGGACTTGAAAACTCAACAGTTTTACAGTTCAGTTTATCTCCGTTTAATGGCCTGACAGAAGAGATTTACCTTTTCTCTGCTCCTGGACTTTGAGCGGATTCATCACTGCTGCTTTCATCACCGTTTTCTGAACAAATAAACACACACACACACGCACATAGAGAGAGAGAGAGAGAGAGAGGGAGAGTTCAGCATCAGAAAGTCCATCTCTCTCAGTCTGTCAGTATGATGAAGATTATGGTGAAGATGAATACAGTTTTCCTCAAGCCACATGCATCTGAACTGAACAGAGCTAGAGGAGCTTCAGTCTACAGCAGACAGAGGGTTTTATAAGGGGGTTTACAAGAGGGTTTATAAGGGCTCATTACGTAGAGGAAGGGAAACTAGTGCATCAATGTATACTGTGCTTTTACCACCTCAAAACTGCTCATTTAAAACAAATGCTGTTTATTTATTTAATGAAAGAAGCGGTCAATGAATTTAAATATATCAAAACCTGCAATTTTAGCTATTTGTTTAATTAGGTAACGTTAACTTTTCTTATTGATATGCTATAAAAACAAAAAAAGTGGTTAAGCTAGAACTACTAGAAGACTTTGTTAAAACCACTGGTGGCATATGCAACGTTGGTTAAGTGAAATAAATAAATAAATAACAAATGAATGAATAAATATTCTAAAACCACATAAAACGCAAATAAAATACAAATGAATTAATAAATGATGAATGACTAAAATAAAATACAAATGAAATAATGAATGAATAAATATTATAAAACTAAATAAAAATAAAATAAATTACAAATAAATGAATGAATAAATATTATAAAACTAAATAAAAATAAAACAAATTACAAGTGAAATAATAAATGAATAAATATTATAAAAGGAAATAAAAATAAAATAAATTA
>CAIGQV010000889.1:208237-221551 GCA_903798115.1 Danio jaintianensis
GGAAATAAAAATAAAATAAATTACAAATAAATGAATGAATAAATATTGTGAAACTAAAAAAAAAACTTAATAAAATACAACTGAATAAATGAATGAATTAATTAATAAACTAAATTACCAAATAATTTTTTAAAATTTAAATTAATAAATAAATACACAAATAATTAAACTTTATTTATTCATTCATTTATTTTATAGATTAATTTAGCATTTTTTAATATAGTTTTCAGATTGAGTTTGACAATTGTTAATATTTGTTTGTTCTATAAAGGTCTGAAGACATTTGTTATGGGTCTCTGTCATATTTTGTTTAGTCCAATAGGTGGTGTTGACGATGCATATCCTGCATCTCCAGAATTGTGACATAATTTGTTACTTTACAATTTAGCATGTAAAAATTCCTTTAGATTTAATTAGTGGCAGGTAGTAGATATATTTCTTACGTCACTTAGTAAGATCAGCGAGATAAGTAGCGGATCCAGGAGATTTTCTATATTCTTCAGAAGCCAGATAAGAACTAAACCCCGAGAACAGGTGTAGTCTGTTTATTTACTTTAGCTTTACTACCCGTGAAGTGTTATTGGTTTATTATTTAAAGCACTGCCTTTGTTAAAACTCTTTGTGATTTGTTGTATGTTTTGTCTATTCGATCTCTGAATTTTAAAAGAGGAGATATTTTGAAAACTACACAGACTCTTCGTATGTTCATCCTGTGTCCTTTTATTTATATTTTGCGTTGTTAAAACAAGCCTAAGCGTTTATGTGCCCATAACAACATTTCAAAACTGCCATTCAGGGCTTTTTTGTTGTTATTTTATTTGTTTCCTGAAACAATAAATGCTTTTTGTGACTGGAAATCAGGGTTAATTCATCCTAATCTTGCGAAGCAAAATGATCGGTTTGTGTAAGAAATTGAACATTATTTACAAAATTATTAGCTTTAATCCACAGCATGGATTTTTCATTTTTTAAAGGGGTCCTATTATGCACCTTTTTACAAGCTGTAAAGTAAGTCTCTGATGTCTGTAGAGTGTGTGTGTGTGAAGTTTCAGCTCAAAATATCCCATAAATAATATTTTCTAGCTCTCTGAAACTGACCCTTTTAGGCTTTGATCCTGATTGTGCTGTTTTGGTGACTGTCGCTTTAAATGCAAATGAGATTGTGCTCTTTTCAAAAGAGGGCGGAGCTACAAATGCCTGTGTGCCAACATAGTGGCAGACTCATAAACAAGATGCTAATGAGGGAGAGATGGTCACTAGTGGGCGGGGCTTCCCCCTCTGATGACATCATACTAAGGGAGAATGTCAATCAAAGTGTTTCTGCAGACTGTTTTAATCATGTGTGATTATAAAAAAATACAATTAATACATGTTTACCATTAGAAGCTGGATATATTGACAGAATATGTGTTAAAACCCCTTATAAAAGTGATTTGTTTTGCATAATACGTGCCCTTTAATGTTCTACGGAAGGGAAAAAAAAAAAGTAAATGTATATAAATGTAAATATATATGTAAATCTCCTTTTCAGCACAGGGGGTCTTTAGACAGAGCCATGCAGCACTACACTACAGTTACTGTCTGTTAGTCTGAGGAGGACACATGCACTGCTGGCTTCTACTTACCCGACGGCACGTTACCTAGTTCTGTTTCAATTCAGCCCACAAAAAGACAAAAGCAAACCCAGATCAAACTCAAACTCTAAAGAAGGAGAAGCAGGCGCGTGTGTGTTTGTGTGTGTGGGACCTTGAAGAGCGTGTCCGAGGAGAGCGTCCAGCTCCGGGTTGAGCTCTGCTTTCTCCTTCAGCATGTGGAAGAGCAGCTGGTTCTGTGTGGCGCTGTTGATCTCCGTCTGCTTCAGTCGGCCCTCCATCACTTTAATCTGAGACTCCTTCTGGGCCGCCTGCAAACCCTGAACACACACAGAGACACGGTTGAGGACAGGGAAGTGGAATAATAGATGTGGTGTTAGAGAACAATGATGTACTGTACAAACATCTGTTAATGAACAGTTTCTGTATGTTGTGATTCACAAGAGTTATTTTTTGTTTATTTATGGGTTGTGAATTGCATTACGGGATGTTGATCTCTGCTCTGTCGACTTTCGCTGGCAGCTAGCTCTCTGCAACTCTCACATGGTCGCCCACTGAAGCTAAGCAGGGCTGCGCCCGGTCAGTACCTGGATGGGAGACCACATGGGAAAGCTAGGTTGCTGCCGGAAGTGGTGTTAGTGAGACCAGCAGGGGGCGCTCAACCTGCGGTTCGTGTGGGTCCTAACGCCCCAGTATATTGATGGGGACTCTATACTGCTCCGTGAGCGCCGTCTTTCGGATGAGATGTTAAACCGAGGTCCTGACTCTCTGTGGTTGTTATCTTCTTGTAACCACTGACTTCCGTAGTATTTGTTTTCCTACTATGGAAGTCAATGGTTACAGGTTTCCAGCATTCTTCAAAATATCTTTGTTAGTGTTCAACAGAAGACAGAAACTCATACAAGTTTGAAACCACTTGAAAGTGAGTAAATTGTGAGTAAATTTCACATTTTTGAGTGAACTGTCCCTTTAAATGTAATATGAAAACTCTGCCGTTGTACTTTTGACTGATTGCCGAAGCATTTTATTGTTCAGTGAATGTAAATTAAAGAAAAGAAATCATGAGCAACACAAATACAACCGATATATTGAGAACCTATCATTTCAAAATGAAAATGACCTTGTTAATAGCCATAGACAGGAAGTGGTCGAGCAGGAAGCGAGCCTCTGATAGTGTGCATGAGCTGATCACGGCAGACACGTCCACTGTATCGCCCTCCTCCTAAATCCCAAAACAAACACATACAATCATAAAAATTAACCTCCACAGACTAGATGATCATTTTAGGTCATCGATTAGAACAGGAGACAGTGTGACATCATTTCCTGTTCTCCACAAGCACCTTGGCCTCCTCCATCTGCATGATGTTGGCCTGGCAGTCGGCGATGCTGTCGTTGATGTAGTCGATGTTAGCGCTCAGCGACTCCATCTCTTCATTAAGAGACAGAACTGTCCTGTCGGCATCCACATCCTCGCTGGAGATCTTGTCCCGCTTCCTCATCACCTTCTCCCTGCGTTTGGTCAACTCTTCACGTTGCTGCGCACAAAGATGAGAGAATTAGACAAAAAAATGATCTCATCATTTAGAGTTTTTGTCTTGTTTCTAGTCCAAAATTCTCAAATCAAGGAGCATTTTCTAGAGGAGCCAAAAAATATGGTCTTGTTTTGAGAAATTATAAGTCAAAATTCGGAATTATTCATATTTGGATTAAATATGCTTTTATTGCTTTGATTTTTCATCTCGTTTCTAGTACAAATATTTCAAAATTCTTAAACCAACAAGTGTTTTTTTTTTAAGGTAAGTAAAAATATGGTCTTGTTTTGAGAAATAAGACAAAATTAGAAAAACAAAATTCATTACTTGGGAGTTTTTGTCTTGTTTCTAGGCCAAATATCCCCAAATTCTAAAATCAATGAGCATTTTTAGACGAGCCAAAAATATGGCCTTGTTCAAAGAAAAAATGAGCCAAAACAAGCAACCAAAATAATGTCTTTACTTTGAAATACGATTATTTTGCTTACGCCATTGGCAGATTATTTACAGTAGCTTGTTCTAAGCTCTTAAAACAATTATTATTAACAATTATTCACTTAATTTTGACTTATTCCCAAAGAAATTTTTCATGAAGAAATGAGATTTGTACTAAGGATATTATTACTGGTTGCAAAAAAAAAGTTAACAGTAGATTGGATGGAAGGAGGTCCTCCAAAGGTGGCTCAGTGGATTAATGTAATGGACAAAAATGACTGCACGTCTACAAATGAAGACTGACATTTTTCTGAAGAGGTGGAAAAGTATTAAAGGTGCCCTATAATGGAAATCTGGGTATACCAAGACATAGTAGAACACGGGTCACCAACACTGTTCCTGGAGATCTACCTTCCTGCTGAGCTCAGCTCCAACCCTAATCAAACACACCTGAAGCAGCACTTGATAATTACAGACAGGTGTGTTTGGTCAGGGTTGCAACTAAAATTTGCAGGAAGGTAGATCTCCAGGAACAGGGTTGGTGATCCCTAGAATAATAACAGATCAGTATATGGAAGTGGGCATACCGTGAGCCTCAGAATCCATTGTTTACTCAATATCATGTGCAGTCGTGGACAAAAGTAAAAAATTACATAAATATTGGAAATTGGAAGTTGCTGCTTACATTTTTATAATAGCAATTTGCATATACTGCAGAATGTTCTGAAGAGTGATCAGATGAATTGCATAGTCCTTCTTTGCCATGAAAATTAACTTAATCCTAAAAAAAACTTTCCACTGCATTTCATTGCTGTCATTAAAGGACCTGCTGAGATCATTTCAGTAATTTCCTCTTCAAGGAAAGAGGTTCAATTCATGTTAAGAAGGCTTCAGGGCGTCCAAGAAAGTCCAGCAAGTGCCAGGATCGTCGCCTAAAGAGGTAAATGTCATGCCAACAGTAAAGCATCCTGAGATCATTCATGTGTGGGGTTGCTTCTCATCCAAGGCAGTGGGCTCACTCACAATTTTGCCCAAAAACACAGCCATGAATAAAGAATGGTCCCAAAACACCCTCCAACAGCAACTTCTTCCAACAATCCAACAACAGTTTGGTGAAGAACAATGCATTTTCCAGCACGATGGAGCACCATGCCATAAGGCAAAAGTGATATCTAAGTGGCTCGAGGACCAAAACGTTGAAATTTTGGGTCCATGGCCTGGAAACTCCCCAGATCTTAATCCCATTGAGAACTTGTGGTCAATCCTCAAGAGGCGTGTGGACAAACAAAAACCCACTAATTCTGACAAACTCCAAGAAGTGATTATGAAAGAATGGGCTGCTATCAGTCAGGATTTGGCCCAGAAGTTGATTATGACAACGATTATGACAATGTTGATTGACAACGAGCCAATCAGAAGACAAAGCAAACTGTGATGAGACTCACGAGCCGCACCCTCCACATTTGCATGTAAGCCTACTTTAGGTCGTTCATCCGGACCTGACGAGCAGCTGACGTCATCAGGAGAACACAGACTCATATGCAGCTCCGAGATCATTAATATGCACGCCTCAGGCTGCGTTTGATAAGCAACAACGTTTTCTAGTGAGAAAACAATGATAGTTTCCCTCCCTTAGTTATATTAAAGCTTATATTTAACTTGCTGAGTATGGGGGACTTTTATTTTTTGAAAATGCAACCGCAGATTGTTTACTATGCGTTACTGGGCAAGATTTACAGATTATCCATTTATTCATCTCCACCCTGAAGAGGCATAAGGTATGTTTAATTGTATGTTTTGTTAATTCATCGTGTCTATTGTGAAATTTGAAGCGCATGTTTCAACAAACACATGTAGACTGCTGAATCGTGTCAAATCACTCAGCTCAACTGTCTGTTGATGCAGGTGATATTAACTCCTGGCGGTGTTTTCTTTGATATTATACCTTAAAAATAAAACGCGATACATCTCTATCCCTCTCTTTTGTCAAGTTTAATTATATTTTAGACTTCATCACATCTCGTGAGCAAAATAGGTTAACGTTACTCTGATTGGATTTGGATTAGATTTGTCCGTGTTCATGCTCTGTGTGTGTGTTTCTCTCTCAGCTGCATGTCAGAGCGGAGCTCATTAATATTTACCACACAATCCATATATGGTCAATCATGGACCTTCTGATTCTAAGGGTATTTTATGGAGTAATAAATGAGCTTATAAAACCCTTTCTGGAGATTTTTTTAACTTACCGAAGCCATAAACCTACTATGTAGATATCAGAGAACAATTTAACTTATTAAACCAATGCAGTATATGGCACCTTTAAAAAGATATGTACATTTAGAGGTTAATTAACCTATCATCAATGCCATTTGAGGTAACTACAAATTAATGCAATGTATCTTGATGTGCAAATGTATCCCCTGAAAAGAATTTATGATAGCAGTAATTTGTATTTATTTATTTTGTATTCTTCTTCTCATGTTATTTGTTATTTTATTGTATTATTATTGTTTTATTCCCTCATCTGTAAGGGGTTCAACTGTTGGGGAAGGGGTTGTTTTGTGAGAAAAAAAAATCAAAAAATCATCAATAAAAAGTAAAAAAAAGATTCTGACTTATTATACATAATATATATATATATATGTGTGTGTGTGTGTGTGTGTGTGTGTGTGTGTGTGTGTGTGTGTGTGTGTGTGTGTGTGTGTGTATCTAAAGAGAGAGAGAGAGACTAGTCTAAAAAAAATGGTTAATTTAAGATCATTTTTAGATAGTTGGACCAGAAACAAGACAAAAACTCTACGTAAGAAAAGTATTTTATGTTGCAGTGTGATTCAGGCAGTTACTGATGTAAAATCAGCAATAAAGGTATCCACTGGTCACCTTCAGTGAGCGGTTCATGTCGCTCTCCATGTTGGCGATGGTCATCCTCTGCATGATGATGTCACTGACGCGCCGCTCTAATGACTGCCATTTGGCCCGAGCTGTTCTGGTGGAGTAAATTCCTCCTGTCCTCATCTGGTACTTTCTGGAAGAGACGATGGAGATCACAATTAGACTTAAATTAACTACATTTCCAGGTCTATATTTAATCCTATTTGAAGTTACTGGAGTAAAAGAGCATTTCATGAGTTACATATATTCAGAAGTACAGTATAAAAACATGAATCAGATATTTGGAAAAAGAAAACTGATCAAAGTTAGAATATCCTTTCAGTTATTGGTAGTGATTAGTTATTGGTGGCTTCTTGTGCAGTATGTGAGCTAATGTCACGTTATTGCAACGTGCAATTATATTAAGAATGCAACACATAATGCAGCTCAGTTTTACTTACATAGAAATTTGGTGAACAAATGCAAAGGAATTATTTTCCCATAATAGTATATAAGACTGGTACAGATGATTAGAATGCATGTAAAATATACAGTGAAGTCAATACAGTATACAAACAAACAAACAGTCAGATTTAAAAAAAACAACAACAACTAATGTTTACTATTTTAACTGAAAAATGCATTAATTGTATAACCATAGTTTCTGAGAACTGCTCTCACATCTACTTCTGGCACCTTTGAGCAGGTATTACACACCACAATTCCTGGATCAATTTGGGAACATCAGAATACTTAATGAGGTCATGTTGTCCTATGCTGAAGAGCAAATGCCCTTAAAAAGAGTGTTTCAACAAGACATCGGTTGTTCCAGACCAACAAGATTAAGGGTATGGAGTGGCCAGCCCAGTTCCCAGACCTTAACCCAATAGATAAACCTGTCGGCTGACATCAAGATGGTGTTTCTGAGGCAAAATCAAGAAATGCAGAGGAATTGTGGTGTGTAGTACCTGCTCCAAGGTGCCAGAAGTTTCCATGCAACATAGATGTGAAGCAGTTCTCAGAAACCGTGGTTATACAACTAAATATTAGTTCAATCATTAACAAGAAAGTAAAGTTTTTATAATAAATATTAGATTATTTACACTCTGCTATATTTTTAACAGCATAATATTAGTTTTTCTTCATTTTCTGTAAAGTAATAATATATTTCACCATTGCTTTTCTACATGCTTTGATTTAGACTAGAGTGTTCAGTGTTCCCAATGCATTTGTGTGTATTGAAATAAAAGTTAATATAAGGACTTTGAGCTTTTCTCACTTTTTTTCAACACACTGCTAATATTTAATAACACAATGTCATATACATACTCTACAATACTCTAAATCTCTGCTCTTAATCTCCCAATAAGTTGTCTTGTGTGATGGGATTAAAATAGTTTTAAGCTGTGTCATTTTATGCTGAGCAAACTTTTGCAGTGTAGTAGACCAACAAAGCTGAAAAATTGAGCAAATAAATGCCTCATATTTGATAAATATACTTTAGCATGATTGTTCTAATGCTATTGTTGAAGAGACTTTAACAAAGTGTTGTTTATTTTGATCATCTACAGTCGCGATCAATGTATCAGCTACAGTATGTATCAAATATGATGCAGTAGACTTTATAGGGTTACGATATAAACACTTAAGTTTCTCTCTTTGCTTCTTTCAGTGTTTATTTATATAAATTAAAGAGAACAATGGTTCTTGATCAAAAAAAAAAAAGAAGAATTAAGATGTAAGATGCAAATCTGTGTATATTTTCACAGCAAATCAACACAAGAAACACCACAAAGGCTGCTGCAATTTGAAAATGCTCGAATTCTCTGGTGTATCTGTGTAAGTGCTCAGTAAAGAGATGATCACTGTAGCCAATCACAGTCGTATGTGTTGAGCATGAGAACACAATGACTGATCACGTGCTGTTTAAGGATCGACTCAATTGCGCTTAAAAGGCAAGTGGGAAATCCTCAAATTATTTTGAATTTCAGTTATGATTGGTACTGAAGCTGGTATGTTGACAACCGTAATAAGCTGAACACACATTACCTCGTCCCGTTAGGAGCTGTGGCCCCAGGGGTCTGTGGCCGTATGGAGCCTGTGCGGGGTGAAGACTCCTGCAGTGGCTCCGGTAAACTAATCTTACGATTAACCTTGCCTGATGCCGGTCGTACTTGTCGTCTCAGTGCAGTTATCTGAATCAAAGAAGTGGGAAAGAGAAGTGGAAATATGTTTCTCTCGGTGTGAGGAAGGGAGAGCTTACAATTCTGTCATCATGACAAAGAATAGTTAATCAAATCTGTCCCTCCAAGTCCATTCCATCAAAACTTTCATTCTTTCATTCATTTTCTTTCAGCTTAGTCCCTTATTTATCAGGGGTCGCCACAGTGGAATGAACCGCCAACTATTCCAGCATATGTTTTTATGCAGCGGATGCCCTTCCAGCTGCAACCCTTCACACACACACACACTACAGCCAATTTAGTTAATCAATTCCCCTATAGCGCATGTGTTTGGACGACAGAACGAACAAACGCCAGAACGAACGAACAAAGGACACGAACGACAGAACTAACGACAGAATGAACGAACGAACGTCAGAATGAATGAACGAACGTCAGAATGAATGAACGACAGAATGAATGAACAAACGACAGAACAAACAAACAAACGACAGAACGAACAAACGACAGATCAAACGAACGAACGACAGAACAAACGAAAGACCGACAGAACGAACGAATGAACGTCAGAATGAACGAACGACAGAACGAATGAACAAACGACAGAACAAACGAACGAACGACAGTGCATGTGTTTGGACTGTGGGGGAAACCGGAGCACCCGGAGGAAACCCACGCCAACACGGGGAGAACATGCAAACTCCACACAGAAATGCCAACTGACCCAGCCAGGGCTCAAACCAGCCTTCTTGCTGTGAGGCCACAGTGCTAACCACTGAGCCACCGTGCCACCCATAAATTTAATTATGGAATTAACTACTTTTTGAAGTACAACACTGTACTCCAACACTAAATAGATTTCACATTTTTGAGAAAGTAGATTATATTGTGTAACTGCAGATTAACAGCTGTACTGTACACACTAGTCACACCTGAACGGTTTTCTGATTGTGTTTGTGACGCACACCATTTGTAAAGCTGCTTTAAAACAATAATTATTGTGAAAAGCACTGCACAAATGATCGTGAATTGAACTGAATAGCGAGACGTCACCTCTTCCGCTCTCCTGCGCAGAACGAGCTCCTGTTGTCTCTTCTGAGCCTCCAGCTGCCGCAGTTGATGCTGAACGACAAAAACAGAGAACAATCAGAGAATGAGCAGCAACAACCTACACTTTCCTACAATCACTCCATATCTCTAGACAAAAAAAAACATTGTGCATTTCTGAGTGTGCCTCACACAGGTGAGTGGGCCTAACAAACCACCTGCAGAAACAGTTTTCCCTCAATACAACGACTCAATAAGGAATACAATGTTTACTTGTGAATGTCCCACACAATCACGCAACCTCAAACTCCTCTTTTACACAATATCTTACACAATTTTGTTCTGTGTTATGTAAAAGTTCTTGTATAGTCTGTCTCAGGTTATGTGCATAGTTAAGTATGTATAGCATATGTATAGTTAGTAAAGTTAGATTACTCACTCTGCTATGTTAGTTATGTATAGGTTTAAAATAGCTCTTACATCCAGTGTTGTGTACACATTTATGATTATGTGTATTTATGTTGCACTGTTTACTCTCTTTGACTCATCGGATGGAAACGGTGACTAAATAGCAAATGCTTTTGTGTTTTTGCAATATTACTAAATCTAATTGGCGTCTTTGAATGGAAACACAGCTAGTGTATGTGAGAGTATGTTGCTTCACCTCCTGCTTGCGGTGGTCTTTCTTGAGTGTGGCGATCTCTCTGTTACGCCGCGTCTCTGTGACCCTCGTCCTCTCCTGCTGCTCCTTCATCTGCTTCATCAAACCCACCTAAGTGAAGCCAAGAGGATTACACACTACTGCACATCGAGTAATTATCACACAGGCCAATTTTGGCCATTTAGGATTCATCAATGATGTTCATTCAATTTTGTAATCGCTATTATTTCGAGTCCTTTTCTAAAGAGAGGGTCAAACATTAGCAGAACAACGTGTTAAAGTGTGAAAGAGTGAAATGCCACGTCTTTAAAGGAGCACTGCACTTTGTTTTCTAATTTTACAAGTCACAGAGTTAAATGCTTGTTTTTTTTTGTTTTTTTACCATTTTTAGCTTAGCTTAGCATAAATCATTGAATCGGATTAGACCATTAGCATCTCGCTCAAAAATGTCAAAAAAGTTTCGATAATTTTCCTATTTAAAGCTGGACACTTCTGTAGTTACATCGTGTACTAAGACCGACAGAAAATGGAAAGTTGCTATTTTCTAGGCTGATGTGGATAGGAACTATGCTTTCATCCTGGCGTAATAATCAATGAACTTTGCAGTTGTACCATGGCTGTAGCAGGCACAATGATATTATGCTAAATGATATTAGCTAAAAACAGTCCCCGGTTAGGTAACTAGGCTAACAACGCTGCATAATATCATTGCGTATGATGTAGCATTGATTAACAAAGTGTTGTAAATACTATAATATATGCAGAATAATACAATTTACTATGCGATACAAAAATACTATAGTATTTATAAGTATATATATATATGGTATTTTTGATTACTTCTGATATGGCTATTCCAAATGGTTAGTAACGTAAGTGAAAAATTTATTTCAACCCCTAAACACACACACACACACACACACACACACACACACACACTTGTACAGCTATTGTTATAGGGACTCTCATAGACGTATTGACGTTTCTACTGTACATACTGTATATTCTGTCCCCATACCCCAACCCTATACGCCTAAACCCAAACCTTACTGGAAACAATCTGCATTTTTATGATTCATTACCTTATTTCTCATTGGGACGAAAAAAAATCCCAACAAGGTCAACGTTTACTGGTATTACTATACTTGTGGGTCCCCATAACATGATGAATACAAACTCTGCACACACACACACCTTGGTTTTCTTCATCTCAGTCACGTCCTGCTGCAGTTTCTTCAGCTGTTTCTCGTACTGCGATTGGTTCTTCAGCAGTCGTGCGTGCTCCTTCTGCGCCGACTGCAGTTTCTGCAACTCTTTGTTCATGGAGTTCAACTTCTTCTCGTATTCAGACTTGATCTTCTTTGCTTTCTCCTCTGTGCACGTCTCTACTGAGCCTGCACACAAATATGACCGTAAATGAAGACGTTCCAGTAGCTAAAGTCCTGCTTTGTTATGTGCAATGTGAAGGAAAAAGGCCTTTTTTTGTTGCTGTTTTCATTCAAACCAGAAGAGGGCAGTAAAGATATACAGACGTTTACTGATCATTTGATTTTCCTACGGTGTTTTGAAAATGTTTTGTCACTTATTGACACCAAAGCTGCATCAATTTGATGAAATTACAGTAAAAAATAATCTGTAAAAACACAAAAATACTAATCAAGTTTTACTATGTTTTACCCTGCTGGAAATTGTCACATGATCCTTTAGAAATCATTCAAATTCATTTTCCTTCGGCTTAGTCCCTTTATTCATCAGGGGTCGCCACAGCGGAATGAACCACTAACTTATCCAGCATCTGTTTTACACAGCGAATGCCCTTCCAGCTGCAACCCAGTACTGGGAAACATCCATACACACTCATTCACACACACACTCATACACTACGGCCAATTTTCCTCCGGGTACTTCGGTTTCCCCCACAGTTCAAACACATGCGCTATAGGGGAATTGAATAAACTAATCTGGCCGTAGTGTATGAGTGTGTGAGAGTGTATGGGTGTTTTCCAGTACTGGGTTGCGGCTGGAAGGGCATCCACTGTGTAAAACATATGCTGGAATAGTTGGCGGTTCATTCCGCTGTGGCGACCCCTGATGAATAAAGGGACTAAGCCGAAGGAAAATGAATGAATGAACAAAAATTACTTGGTAATAACGGTTTTGTGGTCACAATCAGTAACTGTACAATTATTTCACTATGTCTAACACTATTGTAACAGTACTTCTAATCAAATAAACACTTCTTGTGCTTCTTGTGTTCAACAATTTGGTCGCACTTTATTTCAAAGTACAATTCACACTATAAACAAACCACCAACTAAGACTTTTAGCTTAAGAAACTACTAGTTAGCTGCTCATTAATAGTTAGTAAGTTAGCAGTCAGGTAGGATTAGGGATGTAAAATAAGATGGTACATGTAAACGATCCACAAGACAGGAGCACATACTACACGACATGACAATGTAGCTTATTATATCAAGATTTACTTCATTACTTTATTACGACAACAACTCTGTCCAGCCCACAATTACAACCAGATCTGTCGGCACACTCGTTACCTGGCCAATTGGGCTTAAATCAGGCTAAAAAGTCCTGTAGTGTGAACTAGGAGCTAATCACAACATCTTGCTACTGGGATACCTCAGGGTTCAGTGCTTGGAACACTTCATTTCATGTATATATCATGACAATCAGCCGGTCATTTAGCAACATGGCTTTTCATATTAATGCTATTGGAATGACACACATGTCTCTTATTTTATTTGATCTACTTTTTATTTTATATCTCTGACACACCTCTATTATGACCAATAAACAGTTCATATCCTAATATTATGCATCCAGTATTAAATAGTGTGAATTGTTACCTAAACTAAAGTGTTACCGACAATTTTAATTATTTCATCTTTTCTGAACTATCCATTTTTCAGCATGTATGTGTGTTTATATATATATATATATATATATATATATATATATATATATATATATAT
>CAIGQV010000889.1:221561-231753 GCA_903798115.1 Danio jaintianensis
TATATATATATATATATATATATATATATATATATATATATATATATGTGTGTGTATGTGTGTGTGTGTGTGGTGTACCCATATTATGCAGCACGCGGTCTCTCTCCAGCTGCGTGTCTCTGATTTTGCTCTGCAGCATCATCAGTTTCTGCTCGTACTGTTGTTTGAGCGTGTGCAGACGCCTCTGACTGTTCTCCAGCTCATCGATCAGACGCTGTTTGATGGCGATCTCGCACGTGATGTTGGCCAGATCTGCCTGGAAATCCTCTGTCGACACACAAACGTTAACCGATCGAATGAAGTCGACGGAATAATTGAAATACCATTCGAATATACGTCTCAAATTCATTGTTTAAAGTCTGTGTCTTTGTTTAAAGTCTGTGTCTTTATGTTTAAACATGTATTGGGAATATTAATATTGACTTCAATGATGTGCTGAAATCTTGATCTTTCAATGAAATAAATCCCAAACTGAGTGTCTGACTTTACCTTTTTCCTCCAGCTCAGAGTCAGACTCCTCAGAACTTTCCACCTCCATCTCATCCTCCTCTTCCTCACCCTCGGCTTCTTCAGCTTCATCATGATCGCTCCCGTCCTACAGTGGAAAGCAATATTAGAAACAAAGCTTGCCTCAAAAAAATACTAGTGCTGCGTCCCAATTCGCATACTATCCATCCTAAATAGTATTCAAAAATAGAATTAGTATGCCAAAGTGTAGAAGCGGTCATACTCTAACGCTGATATTGCCCACAGTACATTACGCATTGGACGTGAAATTGATTAGAACTAAAAACGCGGGTGAAAAGTGTAAACAAACTACAAACATGGCGGACACGCGAGACCTACCGTCAAGTAGAGAGGCTTCGGTAAAGTTGTTTTGAATGACTGTTAACTAATATCTAGCCCACTGGAACATGTTTAAACTGCGTTTTCCATGTTATATTTCATCTGCAACAACAATACTGACCTGAATGCAGAATTATCCAAAGACCTGAGGAGATTTCTCTGCATGAAAGACTCGTGAATGGGAGATTAACCTGCTGCTGCTGCTTCTCCAATTAAGCAGGTAATTAAATATGAAAGAAATGTGGATGGTGTCGAGATGATTGACAGGGGACATAACTAAACAACATAACGATCTGTTAACAAGGAAGTAGTGTGTCCCAAAGCTTGCATCCTGTTACACACTCAAAAGTATATATTTTTCCTTCACAAAAAGGTGCATACTTTTAGGGCGTAGTATAAGTATGCGAATTGGGATGCAGCAGAGATCTCTAGAGTTCAACTTACGACTTCTGGCTCCTCATTGGCACGATCTGAGGCCTCTTTATCTTGCTCGTTATCAGGACCCTCCTCCTTTATGACACTGCATGAGATCAGAGATCAGCCAATTACATCACACTCACTGTAATAAAATACAACCCGCAGAGTGCAAGCTTATTCATTAAAGACCCCATGGAACTGTTGACTGACTTATTTAACTTAATTTAACTCAATTTAAACGACTTCATTTTTATTTTTATTATATTATTTATTTTATTTTCAAGCAATTTAAATTCAGTTTATTTATTTATTTTTAGAGGGTGTTAAAGTAGTTTTGAAGAGAAGTCTAAAAGGCTTCATTCTTTTACATTCATTCATTTCCTTTGGCTTAGTCCCTTATTTATCAGGGGTCGCCACAGCAGAATGAACCGCCAACTATTCTAGCATATGTTTTACACAGCGGATGCCCTTCCAGCTGCAACCCAGTACTGGGAAACACCCCAAAACCCTCATTCACACACACACACTCATACACTACGGCCAATTTAGTTTATTCAGTTCACCTATAGTGCATGTGTTTGGACTGTGGGGGAAACCGGAGCAACACGGGGAGAACATGCAAACTGGGGACTCGAACCAGCGACCTTCTTGCTGTGAGGTGACAGTGCTAACCACTGAGCCACCATGCCGCCCTATGTAATGGGGTCTTTAAATCAAAAGATTCCACAGATTTAATAATCACTAATTACATCATTCAGGGTTAGTGAATTATTGAGCTTATTATACTGTTAAAACTGTAAAGAGACATTGAATTTGGATCATTTGGATCATCTTAGAGGCCTACCAGCATGAATCCCAACTCAATGAAAGAGAACTGTAATGGTACGTTCACACCAGACACGAATGAAAGATTAAGCGTGAGTGATTTACATGTTAAGTCTATCCTAAACGCGATAGACATACTCCGGCGCGGTTTTCTGGAATAAGGTGGCGTGAATGGCGCGATTCGAGTGAATGACATGTTGTGAATTGAGCTTTTTGAGTGTTTGAAGTGCATAACACGTGATTCGCACAAATCGCTTGAGCTTAAAAATCTGAACCTTGGCAAAAATTTGTGCTGAGTAAACAAATCAGTAGCGACTGTTATCCAGGCGCAGCTCCTGGAGGAGTTGGTGAAACTCTCCAAGTGTGCACCCCTGAAGGATCTGATGAACGCAGACACAGCCCTGAACGAATCTACGCCGTTTTTCAGCCTTCCTAAAGCACATAAAGCACAGCTACTCTCTCAACAAAATCCATGTCAGCCATTTTGTAAAAAAACTAGAGTGAATTTGGGTTTGTTGTAAAGTGAATTTCAATGACGCGACTTTCATGCACAAATTAAGCAAGTAAACAAAAAATCTTTAAGCATGTAATTACGCGCAATTAGCGCATTTTACGTCCGGTGTGAACATCCCATAAAGATTTCTTCCTGATCCTAGTGAGCTGCAGTACCTAGCTAAAAACACATTTACAGGCAACACTGACGTACTCTTGTACCTTTTGACCCAAATTTACCTCAGGATTACTTCATTAAGTAATCCCAGATCCCAACTTGTAACAAGCTCATTACAATCTTTCAGACAACTCCAGCACTTTAAGCTGTGTTGTAGCGCATCAAATCATTAGCACAGCAACATGCTAACATTAAAATAAAATCGCTAACATCAAGTACTATAACTGTGATTACAAATGGACCACTTCACTCAATTATTGCAGATACATTCGCCATTGTTACATATTTTGTGCTACGTTTAAGTAACACGGAGTTAGCAACATGCTATTGCTAATCTCTACTACTGTATGTGCTTCAGTTACAGGAGTTACTGCTTTTGTTTAGGTTTTTGGTTCTTTGATTCTTTCACCCATGAATTGTAAGTTATGTGTTCTCCATTGTTAGGTTTTTAAGTAACACGTGGTTAGCTTAGCAACATGCTAATATCAAACTCTACTATGCGCTTTACTTGTGAACTATTCAGGGTTGCAGCCAATTAGCAATGTTCACCCTTTCAATGAAAACTGCAAGTTATATATTGTTGCATTTTACCGTACATCCCTGCTGAAAAAACAGCTTAAACCAGCCTAAGCTGGTTGGCTGGTTTTAGCTGGTCGACCAGCCTGGTTTTAGAGGGGTTTTGGCCATTTCCAGGCTGGTTTCCAGTCATTTCCAGCCTGGTCTTAGCTGGTCAGGCTGGAAAATGACCAGCTAAAACCAGCTAAAACCAACTTGACCAGCCTGGTTTAAGCTGGACATAGCTGGTTCTAGCTGGGCTCCCAGTCTGGCTAGGCTGGTCAAGCTGGTTTTAGCTGGTCATCTCCCAGCCTGACCAGCTAAGACCAGGCTGGAAATGACTGGAAACCAGCCTGGAAATGGCCAAAACCCTTCTAAAACCAGGCTGGTCGACCAGCTAAAACCAGCCAACCATCCTAGGCTGGTTTAAGCTGGATTTTTCAGCAGGGATATCTTAGCAATATGCTAACATTAAAATAAAATCGCTACTATAACATCAAGTAGCCTACAACACTACTGAAATAAACAGCTTGAACCAGCCTAAGCCAGTTAGCTGGTTTTAGCTGGTCGACCAGCCTGGTTTTAGAGGGATTTTGGCCATTTCCAGCCTGGTCTTAGCTTGTCAGGCTGGGAGATGACCAGCTAAAACCAGCTTGACCAGCCTAGCCAGACTGGGAGCCCAGCTAAAACCAGCTATGTCCATCTTAAACCAGGCTGGTCAAGCTGATTTTAGCTGGTCATTTTTTATATAACTGTGATTACAAATGGACCACTTCACTCAATTATTGCAGATACATTCGCCATTGTTACATATTTTGTGCTACGTTTAAGTAACACGGAGTTAGCAACATGCTATTGCTAATCTCTACTACTGTATGTGCTTCAGTTACAGGAGTTACTGCTTTTGTTTTGGTTTTTGGTTCTTTGATTCTTTCACCCATGAATTGTAAGTTATGTGTTCTCCATTGTTAGGTTTTTAAGTACCACGTGGTTAGCTTAGCAACATGCTAATATCAAACTCTACTATGCGCTTTACTTTGCAGCCAATTAGCAATTAGCAATGTGGACAATTTCACCCAATTATTATCAGGGTATGTATTCTCCATTGTTACTTTTTTACACTGTTAGCAACATGGTAATGCTAATATCCACTACATGCTTAACTTTTTGTAGTTGCTGCTTTTGTTTAGGTTTAGGACTATTTCACCCATTAATTGTAAGTTATGTGTTCTCCATTGTTAGGTTTTTAAGTAACACGTTGTTAGCTTAGCAACATGCTAATATCAAACTCTACTTTTTGCTTCACTTAACATCTATTTGGAGTTGCTGTTTATGTTTTCATACAAATCAACCATTTCACCCTGCAGGCCCTGCCTAACCATCCAGTAATTGTAGGCTGTATTTTCCATATGCAGCCAATTAGCAATCAGCAACGTGGACTATTTGACCGATTAATTGAAGGCTGTGTATTCTTCATTGTTTCATATGTTGCGTTTCCATTATGCAACCATTTAGCAGCTAGCAACAAGGACTATTTCACTCAAATATGGCTATGTATTCTTCATTGTCACGTATGTTATATTAAAGTAACACACTGTTAGCAAAATTGAAATGCTAACCTCAATTGAGGGCTATTTGAAGTTACTTCTTATGTTTAGGTTCAGAAACAAACGGTACCACATTGTTAGCTTAGCAATATGCTAATATCAACTCTACTCCGCGCCTCAGTAAAGAGCTATTTTGGAGTAGCAATTGCAGGCTGTATTTTCACTGGTATGTTTTTGTTTAGTATAATAATGTTAGCTTAGCCATGTGCTAATTTTATTCGATAGCAATTTGTTTAGTATAATATTGTTAGCTTAGCCATCTGCTAATTTTATTCAATAGCAATTAGCAATGTTCACCCTTTCAATGAACTGTAAGTTATATATTGTCTATTGTTGCATTTTACCGTAGTAACCCATTATCTTAGCAACATGCTAATATCAAAATAAAATATGTGCTTCACATGAGGGAGTTGCTGCTGGAGCTGTCATTTCAAATAAGATGTTGCCTTATAAGCTGAACAGCTAAGCAGCTCACTAGGTTTTGAAACATATTCACAAACTATAAACCCTTGAGTAACTGGTGCTACATCAGAGAAAAGAAGAGGAAGAGTCAACTTTTCCATGGTGCTGCGACTACGGTTAGTGGAGCAACAGCTTTTAATGACATTCTCCAACCTGATGTTCTCAAGATCTTCATGAGCACCTTCATCCATCTGCTGGAGTCTTCAAGAGCGAGAGGGTTTGGTGAGGTGAGAGTAAGAGGTGATGGCAGAGAAGAACATGTGAGGTATAGGAGTATTACTTCTAAATCTTTATATATCTATATATAATCTGAGTTAAACATCTCACTAGTACATTTTATCAAGTGATAAAGTGATTTCAACTCATTTTGTATGTTTAAAAAGAGAATTATGGGTGAAAAACTACATTACCCAGCATTCTAAGGTGAAATCAACCAATCAGAGAACTCCCATGAATCATTAATACTATATAAATAATTTTTAGTGTACACAATATATATCTATATATAGATATTCATTCATTCATTCATTCTCTTTTCGGCTTAGTCCCTTTATTCATCAGGGGTCGCCACAGCGGAACGAACCGCCAACTTAACCAGCATATGTTTTACGCAGGGGATGCCCTTCCAGCTGCAACCCATCACTGGGAAACACCCATACACTCCCATTCACACACACATACACTACAGACAATTTAGCTTACCCAATTCCCCTATAGCGCATGTGTTTGGACTTGTGGGGGAAACCGGAGCACCCGGAGGAAACCCACGCCAACACGGGGAGAACACGCAAACTACACACAGAAACGCCAACTGGCCCAGCCGAGGCTCGAACCAGCGACCTTCTTGCTGTGAGGCGACAGCGCTACCCACCATATATATATAGTTAATTTTAAATATGCATAATTATAAATTATATCTAATTATCAATGATAAATTCAGACATTTTTATGATACCTTTGGATCTTTGTTTATTTAGGTGAACAGACTTTGAATGGAGGGGCAGAGTTTTAGGCGTGGTTAAAAAAAATCCCCACAAGCATTTACTTTTTACAGTTGAAATAGTGCTGCTTTTGGGTGAGTAAGTCTATGGTGACAAAATGCAGATTTCTGGCTAATATCAGATATTATGAGGATTCAATTTTCTAAATACAGTAAGCTGACTTTCGGATAAAATCACTTATATCGCTGAAATCCCGATAACACAATGTGTTGTTACCTTTCTACTCTCAATACTCAAACAACCCAAGTAAACTGTATTAAACTTAAACTACAGAGTTTTATAGTTATATTCAAAAGTTTAACATTAATCAAAAATAAATAAATAAATAAATAAATAAATAAATAAATAAATAAATAAATAACTCCAAGCTGTAAAATGATAAAGAAATAGAAAATTGTGAATATTTTAGATTAGGGATGTTAACGATTCACTAAAGTTTGATTTGATGATTTTTGTTATGGTTATACTGTACAGTATACTGTAATTGAAAAGTCTTCTTTTATTAGGCTATTGTCCACTCTGATACTAACAGGTTTAGCAACTCAAATGTAAAAAATAAAAAAATAAAAATAAAAACAAAGCAAAGGGAAAAGCAAAGAAAAACTAAACTAAAAACAGCAAACAAAATAAAGCAACACATATATATATATATATATATATATATATATATATATATTTATACAACAGTTCTGTCTGATTGGCTGATATTTTGCCAGTAACAGCACTCGACCCGCCTCTTCACCCTTCACCGTTGTGTATTACTCCGCCCACATACAGCGTCAAGCAGAGGACACTCTACAGTTTGACAAATATTGCTCCTTTTGGGCAACATAATGTACTTTTGAGGCTTTATTTAGTCAAGAATGTAGTTGTTTAGATTGCAACTATGCAGTTTATTTATAAGGGTAGTGCTATTTTAAATATTTATAATTTCTGAGAGACAGCGCGTCGACGGCCATTAGCCTGCCATACAGAGCAGACCAAAGACGGTTGACGTTGTCCATCCACAAGACGGCGACAGAGACTGCATAATAAGCCCTTAGAAGATTAAAACAGCATAATTTCTCACTACAGCTGATGAAATCATTATTAAACTGGTGACACTCTAAGTCGATCTCTCTCTTTTGTATGTTGTAGTGCTGTATTTATCCCATATAACTGTAGTGTATTGAGTGGGAGATGGGACTCCCATATCAGGAATGTGTGTTGTGTTGGCAGAAAGAAAGAAGAAATGGCCGCATGTGTTTAGCGTTTTTCCTTTTAGCAATCTGGTAGTGATTGTGCTGTTTTTTCAGGGTTAATTATTGTGATATCCCGATTGCAACAGAGAAATACTGTAGACTGTAATAATCTTGGGAGATATCTCTGTAGACTGATGCCATTTCATGTCACTTTCAGCCTTATAATCTTAAAATGTGAGCAAAATCAGCTGTTTTGTCGTCACTTTAGACATTACGCTAGAGAATCATTCAAACACTAGCTCCACAGTGACATTGGTGAATGAGCAACGGTTTCTGCTGTTCTGACGTCAGCTGCAGATGTGAATGAACGGCGGAAGGAAGTAGTTTCTAATACAAAAGGGTTTTTAGACTTTCTGTGTTTGATTTTCTTTTTTATATACACGATTGTGCCGTCGAACTGTTGTATAAACGCAATATCACACGAGTAGCAGTATATATATATATATATATATATATAAACAATAAAAAAAGTGAAAAAAAAACAAAAAACACATTTAAAAATCTAAGCAAAACAATTAAAAACAAAACATAATACAAAAATAAAAACATAACAAAACAAAACTCCAAGAGACCAATAAACAAAACTAACACAACAATCAATAAAACAAGCTTCAACTCTAAACACTGAAAGTGAAACAGTAGACGAGCTGAATGAGATTCACTCTCTGTCAGCAGGTGGCGCATATGAACAGCAGTGATGTCGTATTTCCTAGGTTACCGATGTAAACGACTGCTTTAATATGTATCTTCAAGAAGCAAGATGAACAGAAAATACACTTTTCTAAAGACACTTGGTTCACTTCAGAGACTCATTTTGTGTCGCAATTTGACAACTGAATCGTCACATATTTGAATTGATTTTCAACCAGTTCACGGTTCATCGTTACATCCCTATTTTAAATCCAATAATCATTTTCCAACGCTGCAGATTTCTAGATTTCTATTTTAAGTCTCTGGCAAAACCAAAAAATGCTGACAAATGCATGAGGGTGAAAAGGTCAGAGGAGCAGAAATAGCACCAAAGATGGACAGCCACACATGAATGTATTTGTTTTAGCGCATTTCTCAAATGTTTCCTATCGAGGACAACTGCGACGAAGTATGGAAACTGTACACCGCATGTTTGAGGAATTAAACAAACCAAAACAATCCCTCACACACCCTCCTTTGTCCAGGGTGAAAATAAGGGGAAATGTGAGTTACTTGAGTTGATGTCAGCGGCTTACCTTTTCTTTTTCTTCCTCTCCTTTTTCTTCAGTTTCTCCAGGTCTTTCTTTGCGATCTCAATGATGTCTGAGGTGTCTTTTTCGGGAGGAGGGCCGCGGGTGACGGAGGTTGGGTAAAATGAGGAGCGTGTGGAGACGCGGGACAAGTTCTTGCGCAGGTTTTCATTCACGGCCTCGCTTTCCAGTAGCTTTGCCCTGAAGAGCAAAAGCACACGATATTACACGTGCAGAGGAACATCAGGAGTTCTGGGTGTGCTGTGCATTACCTGAGCTCCTCGATCTCTTTAATGTAATTCTGGATCATGTTTCCGATCTCTTCATTACCTTCACCTGGGGGAAAAATGGTGGGAGTAATGTTATGAACATTTATGTTGATTATATAGTAGAGGAAAAACTCTATGAACTTGTATTTTCTGAAGCTTCAAAACAGATACTAACAGGTTTGGTAACTCAAATGTATATTAAAAAAGCAAAACAAGGCAAACAAAAAACAAAGCACAGTAAAGGGGAAAAGCAAAGCAAAACAAAACTTAAAACAACAAAACACAAAACCAAAGAAGCAAAAAAAACGAACAAACATAATAAATAACACAAAACAAATGAAAAACAAAACACAAAACAAAACAAAGCAAAAAAACAAAACAAAACCAAAGAAATAAAAGCAAAAAAACAAACAAAATAAAAATAAAATAGAAAAAAAAAAAAATAAATAACAAAACAAATAAAAAAGCTAAACAAAACAAAGCAAAAGTAAACTAAGAACAACAAAACACAAGAGAAAAGCAAAGAAATAAAAACAAAAAAACAAACAAACACAAAACAAAAAGCAAATAAGTACATAAATAAAAACAAAACAAATGAAAAATAAAACAAAAGAAATAAAAACAAAACACAAAACAAAACCAAAGAAATAAAAGCAAAAAAAAAAAAACAAACACAAAATTAAAATAGAACAAAAATAAATAACAAAACAAATGAAAAACAAAACAATATAAAAAACACAACAAAATAAATTTAAAAAATTGTTAAACAAAACAAAATAAAAACAAAAAAACAAACAAACACAAAATAAAAATACAATAAAAAATAAATAAATAACAAAACAAATGAAAAACAAAACAATAAAAAAAAAAACGCAAAACAGAACAAAGCGAAACAAAACAAAACAAATAAAAAATAAACTAAACAAAATCAAATAAAAACAAAAATAAAACAAAAAGTGAAAAACAAAAAACTAAACAAACAAAAATCAAATAAAAAACAAAACAGTAAACAAAATAGCAAAAAACTAAACGCATAACAAATGAAAAACAAAACAATCTAAAAAAAAAGCGAAACGAAA
>CAIGQV010000889.1:285573-295696 GCA_903798115.1 Danio jaintianensis
TAATAATAATAATAATACATTAAAATAATAATAATAATAATAATAAAAGGCGTCGAGTTGGCGCAGTGGGTAGCACGTTTGCCTCACAGCAAGAAGGTCGCTGGTTCGAGCCTCGGCTGGGTCAGCTGGCGTTTCTGTGTGGAGTTTGCATGTTCTCCCCGTGTTGGCGTGGGTTTCCTCCGGGTGCTCCGGTTCTCCCCACAGTCCAAACACATGCGCTATAGGTGAATTGGGTAAGCTAAATTGTCCGTAGTGTATGTGTGTGAATGAGTGTGTATGGATGTTTCCCAGTGATGGGTTGCAGCTGGAATGGCATCCGCTGCGTAAAACATATGCTGGATAAGTTGGCGGTTCATTCCGCTGTGGCGACCCCAGATTGATAAAGGGACTAAGCCGAAAAGAAAACGAATGAATGAATGAATAATAATAAATTAAAATAATAATAATAATAATAAATTATAATAATAGGCGTCACGGTGGCGCAGTGGGTAGCACGATCGCCTCACAGCAAGAAGGTCGCTGGTTCGAGCGCCGGCTGGGTCAGTTGGCGTTTCTGTGTGGAGTTTGCATGTTCTCCCTGTGTTGGCGTGGGTTTCCTCCGGGTGCTCCGGTTTCCCCCACAGTCCAAACACATGCGCTATAGGGGAACTGAATAAACTAAATTGTCCGTAGTGTATGTGTGTGAAAGAGTGTGTATGGGTGTTTCCCCAGTGTTGGGTTGCGGCTGGAAGGGCATCCGCTGTGTAAAACATATGCTGGATAAGTTGGCGGTTCATTCCGCTGTGGCGACCCCTGATTAATAAAGGGACTAAGCCGAAAAGAATGAATGAATAATAAAAAATTAGTAATAATAATAATAATTATTATTACTATTAAGTAGGATTTTTTTCTTTTCTTAATAAATAGCCTACTGTAAATTACAACCTTTAAGGATTGATATGATTTATATATGACATTAAAATACATGTCAGCTTTTTTAAGTGAGTGTATGTTTTAGAATAGAATATGGAATATTCTCAATAATATTTGTAAAGGAAACAGGCCCTATATGTGCCGTCTACACATATATATATATATATATCAATTAATATAGAAACAAATGCATGTTTTTATCAAAACTTTTTTTTAATGCATGTGCGTGTAAAACAATATCATTTGCACATAAAATATGTGAGTTTTTTTCTCTAAAGAAGTTGTTACTCCTCCATTTAGAATGTCATTATGGACGTTTTACATTATAACTAATGTGGTTCAAACGATGCATCTGTGACAAAGCAACTACGATTTTGGGAAACACTCGTCACTACATCGTTCATTTCCCAAACGATGCATTGTACTATGATAGTTCAGTCGCGAGTTATGATGTTGTTTGGGAAACACACCCCAGACCAATTGTAATTTTCACAAAATAAATAAATAAATAAATAAATAAACATTTAACAAATTATTTAAATGACAATATTTTTATTTTAAATATGAAAGAAATGTTATCAGGCTTTGGGTAGGCTAAATTGTCCGTAGTGTATGTGTGTGAATGAGTGTGTGTGGATGTTTCCCAGTGATGGGTTGCAGCTGGAAGGGCATCCGCTGCATAAAACATGTGCTGGATAAGTTGGCGGTTCATTCCGCTGTGGCGACCCCGGATTAATAAAGGGACTAAGCCGAAAAGAAAATGAATGAATGAATGTTATCAGGCTTTTATATAATACAAATATTAACATTTTACTCACTTTTTTACCCACACTTTACCCAAAAAAATTCAATTTGTAAGTGGTCTCGTTTTTTGCCTATTTAAAATTATGTCTATTATTTAGGTTTTTCTTTTGTTGTGTAAAATACTGTCATGTTCACCAGCGATCAAGGACTTCAGAGATCGCTGGTGAACTACAAATCATAACGAACTACATTTCCCAGCATTCCGTCACACACACCCGGTCTTCACTTACACTGATCACTTCCGCAGCTGCATCCCGTTCACCACTGATTTATTGGACTTTAAATATACCCTGCACCCGTCTTGTCTTTGCTCGTGCGTTATATGTCTTCATGAGTTCCTAGCCCTGTTTTTGTTGGTATTGTATAGTTTGTTATTTGTTTATGTTTTGTCTTAGTTATGATCTTAGTTTAATGTTTTGTTACTTTGTTTTTGCACTATGTCCTGTTTTTGTAAGATGTCTCACCATTAAATGCACATGGATCCTACTCATCTTGTCCTGTCTGCAATACCTCCCGGTAATGTGACAAATACTGTACAGCATAGGTCTCAAATTGGATTCCTGGAGGGTCACAGCTCTGCACAGTTTTGCTCCAACCGTAATCAAACACAGCTGATCTGACTAATCAAGGTGTTCAAGACTACTAGAGACTATTAAGCAGGGGTTTGAGGTGGTTGGAGCTAAACTATGCAGAGCTGCGGCCCTCCAGGAATTGAGTTTATAGCTGTACAGCATGCCCTGTTTCGTTTTTACAGTAACCAGATAATTGTCATTTTAAATTCTTAATCTTTGCCACCATATTTCAAACCACTAGGTTTTACCCATCCAAACAACAAAATGGCTCATAACACATAAAGTAACCCTGTTGTCATATTAATATAGAACTGAACATAACAAAGCTTACAGTAATGTGTATTATCAGTTCAATTCAGCAATAATGCAACAGTTCATTGTGTTTCTTAGCAACCGATGCACAATACCACAGAGCATTCCCTTCATGATCCTGCCCTGACTTGTTTAGGACACTTCATGTTTCTTAGTTGCATGTGCAAATAAATATCAAATTATGATTTTATGAATGAGTCACTGCACTCTTGAAATGACAAACCAAATTCTACATTTGTTACAACAGATCGTTTCTGTATATCTCACCTTAAAGTTCAAGCAGGACACGACCACATCTCCATTCGGGGTGATTATAGGCACTTGTTCACAGACTATACCTTTATCCACATCAATCACTTTGCCTGTAGAAAGAGAAGAAAAGAATTGAACACACAAATACGAAACAAAAAGTGATGAATGGTATGTAGCAGATGCCCTTCCAGATGCAACCCATCACTGGGAAACACCCATACAGTCTCATTCACACACACACACACACACACTACGGACAATTTAGCTTACCCAATTCCCCTATAGCGCATGTGTTTGGACTATGAGGGAAACCGGAGCACTTGGAGGAAACCCACGCCAACACAGGGAGAACATGCAAACTCCACACAGACATGCCAACTGACCCAGCCGAGGCTCGAACCAGCGACCTTCTTGCTGTGAGGCAATCGTGCTTTTAATGTTTTTAATGTTTTTAATGTTTTCTTGCAATAACTTTGTTTTTAAATGTATTATGTTTCTATTCCTAAAGATGTGTCGGTGACCAAACTCTTATTTTAATGAATATAACTGCTACTGTTTAATAAAACTGTTTGGTTTAAATGGATAATTTTATTGGCTAAATTCACTGAGAAGTGGATAAATGTTCATTTTCAAAAGGGGGTGTACTATATATAATATACACTCACTGGCCACTTTATTAGGTACACCTGTGCAACTGTTCATTAACACAAATTTCTAATCAGCTAATCACATGGCAGCAACTTAACGCATTTAGGCATGTACACATGGTCAAGACGATCTGCTGCAGTTCAAAGCGAGCATCAGAATGGGGAAGAAAGGGGATTTAAGTGACTTTGAACGTGGCATGGTTGTGTGCCAGACGGGCTGGTCTGAGTATTTCAGAAACTGCTGATCTACTGGGATTTTCACGCACAACCATCTCTAGGGTTTACAGAGAATGGCCCGAAAAACTAAATATCCAGTGAGCGGCAGTTCTGTGGGCGCAAATGCCTTGTTGATGCCAGAGGTCAGAGGAGAATGGCCAGACTGGTTCCAGCTGATAGAAAGGCAACAGTAACTCAAATAAGCACTCGTTACAACCGAGGTCTGCAGAAGAGCATCTCTGAACGCACAACACGTCCAACCTTGAGGCGGATGGGCTACAGCAGCAGAAGACCACACCGGGTGACACTCCTGTCAGCTGAGAACAGGAAACTGAGGCTACAATTCACACAGGCTCACCAAAACTGGACACTAGAAGATTGGAGAAACGTTGCCTGGTCTGATGAGTCTCCATTTCTGCTGTGACATTCGGATGGTAGGGTCAGAATTTGGCGTCAACAACATGAAAGCATGGATCCATCCTGCCTTGTATCAACGGTTCAGGCTGGTGGTGGTGGTGTAATGGTGTGGGGGATATTTTCTTGGCACACTTTGGGCCCATTAGTACCAATTGAGCATCGCGTCAACACCACAGCCTACCTGAGTATTGTTGCTGACCATGTCCATCCCTTTATGACCACAGTGTACTCATCTTCTGATGGCTACTTCCAACAAGATAACGCGCCATGTCATAAAGCGTGAATCATCTCAGACTGGTTTCTTGAACATGACAATGAGTTCACTGTACTCAAATGGCCTCCTCAGTCACCAGATCTCAATCCAATAGAGCACCTTTGGGATGTGGTGGAACGGGAGATTGGCATCATGGATGTGCAGCTGACAAATCTGCAGCAACTGCGTGATGCTATCATGTCAATATGGAGCAAAATCTCTGAGGAATATTTCCAGTACCTTGTTGAATCTATGCCACGAAGGATTAAGGCAGTTCTGAAGGCAATCTTTTGGGTCCAACCAGGTACTAGTAAGGTGTACCTAATAAAGTGGCCGGTGAGTGTATGTCAGTGGTACTTAATGTAAATAATGAAATATTTCTCTTACAAAAACATTTTTGATAAATGCAACATACAGAACATGTTTAATGTTTATGCAGAAATGTTGTTTTCCTATAGAATAGTGCACATTTGCCTGTTAAAGCGCCATCTACTGCTGCTTCGATAAACAGCCACAGGTCAGATTTTTCTGCCACAGAATGCGAGCTAATTAATTCTGAAAACGACTATTTATTTCTGCTCATTTTTTATTTTATTTCAGTCATTTTTTTCGGTGATTGTTGTTAGTTTTGTTTTAGTTTGTCGTTGATCTTTTTAATTCAATTTCAGTTAACGAAAATGATTTTTGACCAATAGTTTTAGTTTTAGCTTACCAAAAATACTCATGATGGCGTATGGTTTAGTTTGACGATGAAGTTATGCACTTTCTGTACATTTCAAAATAAAAGCCACTATCACAACACCATTATACAGAGCCAGAATAAAATGTAAAACTACTCCGACTGTGTTTGTCTGACAGAAAAAGTCATATACACCAAGAATGGGGTAAAAAATGGGTTAATTTTCTTTTTTGGGGGGGTGAACTATACCTTTTTACGGATTTAAAAACGTAAGCAAAACAAACAAGCAGACAAAAAAAAAGATGGCACTTCTCAAAACATCTTAATTTTTATGTCCCACAAAAGAAATATAGCTTGACCATGTGAGTAAATGATGATAGAACTGTAATTTTTTGCATGAACTGTCCCTTTAAGAGCGCATTCATCAGCAGAGCACCTCTTTATGTGGAACAGACCTTTGATTTGTCGAGGCCCATCGATATGCATCTCGGGCTGGTCTCCGCTTATCATCTCTCCTGTGCTGGAGGCGGCAGATGAACGTTTGTATAGGCCCCTCTGGACTTCGTCAAACACCAGGAACATGTTGTGCACTCGTGCCGTGTAACCAGCCAGCTCAGTGACCTAAAGCACACAGGACAAGTGTATGTGAGTGGAGTGATAATGAAAGGTTTCCAGGTCGAGGTGACACAACTGTAGATAACTTTACTCAACCGTTGTTGGCCACATTCAAAGTAAGCGACCAGCAGGTACTTGTATATGTATCTTTTTTGATTTATATGTGTGTTTACAGTATATATATATATATATATATTGAAGAATTATTAGCCCTGATTAATAACTGATTTCTTTTCTCTTTGCCATGATGACAGTAAATAATATTTGACTAGATATTCTTCAAGACACTAGTATTCAGCTTAAAGTGACATTTAAAGGCTTAACTAGGTTAATTAGGGTAAAGTTAGGGTAATTAGGCAAGTCATTGTATAACAGTGGTTTGTTCTGGAGACAATCAAAACAAATATTGCTTAAGGGGGCGAATAATATTGACCTTAAAATGGCTTTAAAACAATTAAAAACTGCTTTTATTCTAGCCGAAATAAAACAAATAAGACTTTCTCCAGAAGAAAAAATATTATAGGAAATACTGTGAGAAATTCCTGAATCTAATAAACATATATTTGAAAATAAAATAAAATAAAATAAAATAAAATAAAATCACAGAACGGCAAATAATTTAGACATTTCTTTTTTATTTTGAGGTTTTTTACATTAATTTATTTAATTTAGTCTTTTTAAAATTAATTCCTTATAGTTATTATTTTATTATACTATATAACTATTATTATTTATTTAACTATTTATTTTTTTACCGTTTGTTTTTAGGTTTATTATCAAATTCAATTCATCTTTATTTCTATAGCGCTTTTACAATGTACAGTAGTTCAAAGCAGCTTATTTTTTTTATATTATTATTATTTTTTTATAATTATTTTTTCTGGGTTTTCACCTTTAATGGACAGTAGAGAGTATCAACAGGAAAGTGTGGGGAGCAGACAGAGGGGAAGGACCAATCAGAGCCTCTTGAGGGTGGGCTTTTCATTTTCATGTTAGCAGAGCTGTATATAATCAAAGTAAGATATATGATTTTCTACAAGTGAAGCATGAGCACACATTGCTTTACATCTTATAAACACAACCAAACCTTAAAAATACACTCTGGACCACCCCTTTAATTGTAGTATTTAATTATAGTTTTAGGCTGCACGGTGGCGCAGTGGGTAGCACGTTCGCCTCACAGCAAGAAGGTCGCTGGTTCGAGCCCCCGGCTGGGTCAGTTGGCGTTTCTGTGTGGAGTTTGCATGTTCTCCCCGTGTTGGCGTGGGTTTCCTCCGGGTGCTCCGGTTTCCCCCACAGTCCAAACACATGCGCTATAGGGGAATTGATTCACTAAATTGTCCCTAGTGTGTGAATGTGAGAGTGTATGGGTGTTTCCCAATACTGGGTTGCAGCTGGAAGGGCATCCGCTGTGTAAAACATATGCTGGAATAGTTGGTGGTTCATTCCACTGTGGCGACCCCTGATGAATAAAGGGACTAAGCCGAAGGAAAATGAATGAATGAATAATTTGTTTGTATTTTTTTTGAGAACAAAGAGATGAAAGAGTCTTAGCCACTCCCTCCCATTGATCAGCCAGCTGTTCTTTACGACTCCTATTTGTTTGAAGGCTTGTTGGAACAATGCATGTGCCTCCTGAAGAAGACTACATTTCCAAAAACGCATACATCTACATTCCTTACATTTCTAATGACCTAGCCCAGCCTGTTTCACTCTTTCTCTATTTGAAGTCGTCCTCTAATCATGTAAAGGGCTTCAATTGTTTTGTAAGAGAGCAGGTATTTGGAGCAATTACGCAAACCTGACCTGAAATTTCAATCAGAAATGCCACTCTGTCTTTGCTAAACCTATTGTGTGACGTTTTATAAATCAATCCTTTGCACAGCGCTGGCCTAAATGCTTAATCCGAAGCATGTGTTAGGAAGTGTTTAGTGAGTGTTTTTCCATGTTTAGGCAGACACACCACATCCCGAGAGCCTCAGCATGAAACACTGAGCTTTCCTTTGGGACCTCAACGAAGTCAACAAGAAAGATTCATCTCCTGAGAGTCATTTGTTCACTGACCTTTTATAGAGATTGGAAAACTAGAGATGTTTCCAAAATGCTAGATTAATGCTATATTAAAAAAAATGCATGAATATGTATACATATCTGATGAGTTATTATATTTATTGTCTCATTTTATCTTTTTTGTAGCGCTTTGGGTGTGAAAAGAAAATGAATGAATATAAAATAATACATTTAAAATATTAAAATATGTATTAATATATTCCAAATTTTTCACAATACCATGTTTTAATTTTTATGTACAATAATAATAATGTATATATATATATATTCATTAACTTTTTATTATTACAATTTTTTTATTTATTTTAAGGATAAAATATGATTGACGTGCTCTTTGATGATTATATAATAATAATAATAATAATTTCTTACATTTATATAGCGCTTTTCTAGACACTCAAAGCGCTTTACACAATGGGGGGAATCTCCTCATTCTCCACCAGTGTGCAGCAACCACCTGGATGATGCGACGGCAGCCATATTGCGCCAGACCGCACACCACACACCAGCTGATTGGTGGAGAGGAGAGTGATGAAGCCAATGATGATATGGGGATGGTTATGAGACCATGATGGACAGAGGCCAGTGGGCAGATTTGGCCAGGATGCCGGGGTTAAAGCCCTACTCTTTTTCGAAGGACATCCTGGGATTTTTAACGACCACAGAGAGTCAGGACCTCGGTTTAACGTCTCATCCGAAAGACGGCGCTCACTGAGCAGTATAGAGTCCCCTTCACTATACTGGGGCGTTAGGACCCACACAGACTGCAGGTTGAGCACCCCCTGCTGGTCTCACTAACACCACTTCCAGCAGCAACCTAGCTTTCCCATGTGGTCTCCCATCCAGGTACTAACCGGGCGCAGCCCTGCCTAGCTTAGGCATGTGAGAGTTGCAGAGAGCTAGCTGCCGGCTATATCAAGAACAATCATAATATTTTACCTCTTTATAAGACGACATGATTCGTTCAATAGCATCGGCTCCTGAGGCCAGCAGATTGCGTGCTGTAGTAAAGGCCTCTGTCCTTTCACTGACCAGCACTTGTGTCTGACCGTCAGCCAGCTCTGTGAGACATAAGAATGAAACATACCATCTTTAAACAAACGCTATGAGCTATGATAATGCAATAAATTAAAAACACATCAATTAAATAAATAAATAATGTTATAAAAATAATATAAAACAAACAAAAGAATAAAACAACTTCACTTTTTACAGCTCCCCTAGAGTTAAACAGTTCAGTTTTACCGTTTTTGAATCCATTCAGCCGATCTCTTTTAGCTTAGCTTAGCATAGATCATTGAATCGGATTAGACCGTTAGCATCTCACTTAAGCATTTTTTAAAAGTGTTTCGATAATTGTTGAATTAAATGAAAAGTTGCCATTTTGGCTAACATGGCTAGGAACTATACTCTCATTCTGGCATAATAATGAAGGAACTTTGTTGCCGTGAAAACTGGAATTTTTGAGCGAGATGCTAATGGTCTAATCCGATTCAATGATTTATGCTAAGCTAAGCTAAAAGATCTCCAGCCAAACCCGGAGATCGGCTGAATGCACTTAAAAATGGTAAAACTCAACTGTTTAACCCTAGGAGAGTTGTAAAATGAGCCTATTTCCAAAAGTAAATAAATAAAAAGACATCCACCATACCATTGTCAGCAAACCCAGTAGCAGTGATGATGGGCACAGCGACCATAACCAGGCCACTTCCACTCCAGACGTACTTCATGAGGAACTGCTCGATCATGATGTACCACAGGCGCTTTGACAGGATCAGGTTCATCTGCTCCGCCAGAGCGCTATAACACTTCTGCAGCTGCTTCATCTCCACCTGACAAAGCATATTACCGTTAGAAGACCTCAAAGATAATGGCTTGTTGTTCGAACTCAGACATTAGATTAAACAATATTGCAATGTTCGCTTTTAGTACATGATACAGGCGGTCAATCCAAAGACCTCTTTATGCATGACTACTGTATTATTCAGCACATATACACTGGAAATATGGTAACCTAAAAACAATAAACTAATATGACATCTATCTATCTATCTATCTATCTATCTATCTATCTATCTATCTATCTATCTATCTATCTATCTGTCTATCTATCTATCTATCTATCTATCTATCTATCTATCTGTCTGTCTGTCTGTCTGTCTGTCTGTCTGTCTATCTATCTGTCATTCTATCTATCTATCTATCTATCTGTCCGTCCGTCCATCCATCCGTCTGTCTGTCTGTCTATCTATCTATCTGTCGTTCTATCTATCTATCCGTCCGTCCGTCCGTCCGTCCGTCCGTCCGTCCGTCCGTCCGTCCGTCCGTCTATCTATCTATCTATCTATCTATCTATCTATCTATCTATCTATCT
>CAIGQV010000889.1:310777-325310 GCA_903798115.1 Danio jaintianensis
ACTAAAGATTGATGCAACTCCACCACCACGACCAGTCTGACGAGCCTGGAACTGTCTATTAACTTTATTAACCAGCGTAAACTCACAAACTAAAAAATACTATAGTATACTTCAATTTTAACTACATTAAAATGTGGTGTATTGTAGTATAATATACCCTATAGTTGTTAAAAACATGGTACAGTATTGGGTAATATGATTATATTACTATAGTTGTTTCAGATGAGTTCTACTCATAAAATACTATAGCAGTTTATAGTACTGTAAAAACTATTGTGTTTTTCAGCCATACTATAGTATAGTATTATACTGTATATATTAAAGTATGTATGACACCCTTTATTAACTGCCTAATTTTATTAACTATTGTGATATAGTTTACTATAAGTAAGAAGTACTTTACTATAGTTAAAAGAAAATAAATACTTTACTATATAGTCATTACTGTACTATAAATTACTATAGTATTTTTTTTCTTGATTTTATCTTGATTTTATTTTGTCTTTCACATGACTGAGGTATCAAAAATACCTGTACTGTATGAACAAACCATTTTAACAACAAACTGATAAAAAAATCAACATATTGTACAGAAATAATCATTCAAATTAGGACAGAGCTCCTTCTCCACACTTGTAAACAACAAGCTGGTTCTTGCAGTATACATTTCCAGAGTGCAACGTCATGTGAATGGTTGCAGATGTGGATCTCACTGCTAGCCCAAGGCAAGCATTCATTGTAAAAACATTTTGTTTTGTTATTTCCTGGAAATGACTGATCGTTTTGTTGGAGAAGGCCATCATTTGTCTTCTGAGGTCACATGGGTTATTTCTAAGCTGCCTAATTATAGATTATACCAACCCAGGCTTATTCTGATTACGTACCCCTGCATACATTTCTGGAGAGCATGAAATACATCCCAGGAGGTACATTTTTTTTGCAGTTTTTGTTATTGAAAATCCCCTAGAGGCCGCTGTGTACGCTTTTTCAGATCTCAAATTTCTCTCGTGAGTGCCATTCACGCCTGCTGTTCCCGCGTAAATACACCAGAGGCCGCTGTCGACTGACTGACTGACTGACTGACCAATCGACCAATGTCCCCACTCACCCCCTTCCCTAAACCCAACCGACAGTGTTTTAAAAAGCAATCCAGAAAAAGCCCTCGCCTGATTTTTACCACGTTTTCAGATTTTACCACATTCTCACCCTGTTGTTTACTTGTTTATTTTATTTTTTGGCTTTTGTTTTTGTCTTACCTGTTTTCTGGAACCGTTCTTTGCCAGACTTGAACCCCGTCCTCGTGGTCAACTCTGCTCTGCTGCTCAAGTCCGCTGATGTACACGGCGAGCAACTGAACAAACTGGTAATAGTGAAAAAATCTGTCAACATGGAGGTAAGCGGTCAGCTGGTAATCGCGAAAAAGGAACGGCGGCATACCGCCTCGTAGCGTACGTCTTAAAGACGAAATGCAGCCATACATACCTCTGGCTACATAATTTGTGATCTCCAGAAATGTATAGGTCTACATTTTCAGAATGAGGATATGTTGGATTATACACCACCAAAATTCATCATGGTTTACATCATGAAATTTACTTCTAAGAAAAAACAAATGCAAAGTAAATCTTTTTTGAGTGAACCATTGCTTCAAATAACGGCTTATTCACTCTTAGCTGTCCCCTTTGGTTGAATCGAACATGTCCGATGGCAGTGGCTCAGATAATCTACATCAACCATCCTCGTCTTCTGCTGGCTCGAAAGCTCCAGTCAAACCACATGTGCCATTTACCCTACAATTCACGGCAAATTCTGTAAATAGGAAGTTTACTCCTCAGGTGTGTTGATTTAAGTGTTAACAGCTTTTACAAAACTATACTACAAAAAACGTGAAAAAACAAGTCAAAAATGCAAATCAATTTGATGTCAATTGATAAGCTTGATGTCAAAATGACTTTAAATGTCAGATGTCAGTTTAAAGTCATTTTGACATCAAGGAAGTTTACAATATTTGTAGTGTTACAAAATCCAGTGTAAATTTAGAATTTTCTATTGAAGCTTTCAGAATAATAGAACTTTTCTTAAATTATAATACTTTTTGTGTCGTTATTGTTGGTGGTATAAAAGAGCATCAGTGTGTGGATGTCAAATGGACATCAAGGTTTTGACATCAAATCGATTTGCATTTTTTACGCCAAGCTTGATGTCAATTGGATGCCATTTTGACATCAAGATGCCCGCCAGATCAATATGTCTTTACATTTTGCTTTATTCTTCCAGCCAACAAAGCCGAACAATCCATGGCTTCATATGGATTCACCACAAAAAGTCTTACAAAACAGTCCAGCGATTGGATTTCAGTTTGAGAGCCCATTACCAAAGTGGGTACAATGATATTTCTGTAGTCCAATACAAGATAATATGAAATGTGAAAGTGCATATAACACTGAATTATCATCATCTGTTGCAGTCGAGAGATAAGAGAGACTTCAGACTTCTTTCCACTGAGCTCTTTAAAGAGCAGCAAGGACACTGATGATGAAGGTACAAGGCAAATGTAGTTACAGACAGAAACTTTTATTATCAGAGAACACAGGGTTTCCATCATGCTGTGTGAATGCACGTTTAGAATTCCTAATTTCAAATAAAAATCCCTTAATTCATAAAAATGTTTTTCTTACAGTCGCTTAAGGTGGTTTTGGCGAAAAAGGGTTAATGCGAATAATTGCCGAATAAACTCTGAATAGTGAACATTACACCCACGTGACTCCATTATGCTTGCCTTGTTTATTGTTGGTTGCTAGGTTACCAATACTACAGTCAGCCACTCTAATGCCAGGTTCACACCAAACGCAAATTGCTTCATTCCCTCTAAAATGTTCGCCTGTTGTTCTTCATTCGTTTGCACTAATATTTTTTTCACATGAGTGACGTGAAGAACATCTCGTAAGTCGAGACTCTGGATGAACATAAGTTACGTTCGCTGCTTTGTACCTGTAATTGAGGTGAATTCTGCGTGTTCGTGTCAAACGCATCGCGCATTCCGCATCATTCACATCGCCTAACAAAAATTTGCTTAGATTTTTCTATAATGCGCGTTCGCATTGACTTTGTGTGCAACTTAGTCAATAATACTTGGTGATGTTTTATAAACAAATTTTGGGAGGAGCATGCGCAGATGTTTGGACAAGGCCAATTCATTGTCAGCAATCATTCTATTATCCAATCAGCTTAAGACCTGAAACAAGAAAAAAAACAAGAATGTCTGTACCTCCATTTTCTCTCGACTTTCAACATCCCTCTGCCTCCCCAGCTCCCCATCTTTAAACCTGATTCCTACTTAAATTGGAGCAGGGGGAGTGTTATGAGGCTAGGCTAGACACTGCGCTTGGATCTCTTTCATGCTCCTGAGCAGGGGAATAACACGAGTTATGGTGTCTTTCCCAGCACAGAGCCCTCTCCTCGGATAGGATGCCAAATATGCATATTATATTCATTCAAAATATCTGTAAGTATGAACGTTTGCATAACAACTTGATGAAAACACACCTAATTCACGTTTGGAATTTTCTTTATAGTTTTGCAAACTTTGAAAAGAATCGCTTTACGTTAAGATGGAAAACTGGCGACTGCCACACACATATACTCTCACTTCCTGGTGCGTACTGTAAGATCAAAAATACCTCACGCATCCAAATAAAACAAACACAATACCCCCACATGTAACGTTCTTCAAGAAAATGCCTTCAAATGTTTGATTCGAGGCCATAAAATATTACACTAGGCTAAAAAATGTTCGAAGCCATAAAATAAAACACAACATGTAAGTAAATGATTAAAAAATATAAAGAGTTCAAATGCGAAAGCTTCTAAGAGCTGTCTGAATTTTTATTTTCTCAGCCTCCTATGTTTATGTTCAGTTATTTAATTTTTATGGTTCGCAAATATGTTCTTTTTATTACATTTTAGGTGATATAAACATGGGAGGCTCAGAAAAATGCAGATTTTTAGAGGAAAATCTCATAAAGCACTTTCTTTTTTGCATCTGAACTCTTCTTATACTGTATATATTGTCAATTGTTTTACAATTTAAACTGTTTTATTATTTCAGAAATCTTTTTTTATTATTCTACTAAAAGATTAAACAGCATTTATCTGGAAAAGAAAGCTTTTGTCAAATAAATGTCTCCACCCTAATTTTAAACTTAAATAAAATAAAAATAATACATTTACTTATTGTATAAAAATAGATATTGTGTAAAGACCAACTCTACTGGTTTTAAAGCAGTCATTAGCTAAAAATGTAGCTGTTATTTTAATGTTTTAATTCTAATTAAAGTACAATATTACTCTGGAAATGTCTTAAGAATAATAATACAAATAAAACAATAATAATTTAATAGCATCAGTGCAACTCAGTGTTGAATAGTATTACATGTAATAGATTAGTACATCTTAATTATAGTTAATATAATTACTATAGGAGCCTTTCCATGCCTCCATGAGCTGTCCAGAGTATGTCATGTGGTCTCTGACTGATTGGTTCCTAATTTCTTGCAGTGTTTTCCTCATTTGCTTCTTGCGACAGATCTCAAAAGATGGACAACAGTGGATTCTTCTCAATGCAGGTATGAAACACAAGCTGGTGCATTTTTCAAAGTCATATATAGAATATTGTTGTACCCTTCAATTTTGTCCTGCTTCAGCCTTTTTCTTGTTGAAGCACAATTCGAAAGCAATATCTGATTCTCATTCCTTTATTTTCCGTAATTTCTTGAGTAATCGTTCAAGTTATTTCAGTGACCACTGTAGTTTTTCTTTCTGCAGTGGAAGGGTACCAACAATTAACAATATATAATGTAATATGTAAAATATATGTGTAAGATAAGTTTAATATTAATATGTGGATCAATCATTTAAGTGGTTAATTTAGAAGGAAATAAAATGCTCATGCACTATATTGGAGATTTAAATTGTGCTATCATTTGTAAGGAAATACTGCCCCTTTGTGGTTAAAGCAAACACATGTGCGTTGATGTCTCATAAACAGAGGAATTTGACTTAATCCATTTTATATCATTAAAAAGATCAGCTTTTTCCCCCAAAAGTATTTTATTTGGATTCAGATTTTATTTGGTTGACTAAAATTGGGGTAAAAACGTGTTTTAGATGACTTTTATATGACTTGATATTACATCGTAAACTGTGTGCTTTTTATTTTGATATGAAATCTTTTAAAATACACGTACAATACAAGTATGTTCTAATGTTGTAAAAATATTGTGTGTGTTTTTTTAAGTGAAGTTTATTTATAAACTAATTTCGAGAGGAGCTCGTGATTATGATTGATAGCAGCTGGTTCCGCATTAGCTAATGCATGATCCACTAATCAGACGATTCCTAAAGCACTATAAATAATCAGAGTATCTTACCTTAGCCATCTTCGTCTTGAAGAATCCCCCCTTCCACCCCTACTCCTCCCCTTTCCTCGACAGGGCAGCACGGAGGCCCAGTGGTTAGCACTGTTGCCGCACAGCAAGAATGTCACTTGCTCAAGCCTTTACCTTTGCCAAGTTGACATTTCTGTGTGGAGTTTGCATGTTCTCCCCGTGTTTGCGTGGGTTTTCCCCGGGCTCTCCGGTTTCCTCCCACAGACCAAAAACATGTAACATAAGTAAATTGACCAAACCAAATCGACACCATAGACGAGCGATTTAATTCAGCAATTTCTCTCCATAATTATCCATAATTCGAATTTACCTTTATCAAGCAGGGGAGTTCTCGAGATCTACCTGAGCTCAAACTCCCCTCGCCCTTCAACGGGAGGGAGCCCCGGGCTCGAGGACCTCATGAGCTCAGGGCTCTCTCCCGGGACAGCACGCCAAATACGCTTCTTAATCAATCATCAGCTAAGGGCGAACTCTTGAATGTGGAATAAAATAAGATAGTAATGAAAGTACTATGTCCAATAACAAATTTAATGTTTATGACCAAAATAAAAGATATTTGAAAACATAGTTTTGGCGTTTTTAAATTATTTTATTTGGAAATGTACATTTATTTTATTAGAAAAAAACATTTTAAATTTTAAATTTACATCGATAAGCATGATGAAGTATGCCATCAGAGGTAAATACAGGGTTCATACGGTCATGGAAAACCTGGAAAAGTCATGAAATTTTGACATGGCATTTTCCAGGCCTGGAAAAGTTTTGGAAAAACAGAAAAACCCACAAAGTTTTGGAAAAGTCATGGAAAACTATCTGTATACTTGAATATAGGTTAGATGTCTTTACTACTTTTCTGTCCTTGGCCAATCACATACTCTCACATTATTAGTGCGGTGTAAGCATCATCTAAATCAGTTTTACATAGATATAAATATAAGCTGAAACTAAATAGATTGTCGCGTGTTTTACGATATGCTGTAATAAATTTTAACATGTATTGTTTTTTATCACGCATATGTAGACATTGCATGAAACATTAGGTCATGGAAATTTACTTGAAAGTCTTGGAAAAATCATGGAATTTTTGTAGTAAAAATGTGTATGAACCCTGTAAATAAGTACCCAGCAGGCTCAGGACGTCAGATTGACGTTGTACCTCAACGTCTAATGATGTTACAGCTTGACATTGTGTGGACATTACCACTATGACGTCTATCAGACATTGGATTTTGGTTGCCATACCTGACGAATAAATGTCAGTATTTGACGTCAATATAACTTTGGTTTAAGATGTTGGGTTTTGGTCACTTTCCAACACAACCTAAAATCAACCAAATATCAACGATTAAGATGTTGGCTCGACGTTGGATTTCACGTCGTTATTGGACATCAAACCTAAATCTAACCTAATATTAACTTCTTATGACATGTCTGCTGGGAAAGAATATTTACATTACATCATTACGCATCTTAATTAGCACATTTATTCTGTACACATGCAATAATTAAAGAATTAATTTATTGTGATTCTGATTTTGTATAAATAGTAGACTAATATTTTGATATACTCTTATTTGGATACTGTATAAAAATACATGAAACCCCACAGACACTTGTATCAGAATGTTATTATTATTATTATTATTATATGTTTTAATATTGATAAATGAATAATTAAAGCATTATGTGACAATGCATAAAACATTTAAATGTACAATTATTTGGAAATGTACAATTATTTTATTAGAAACACATTTTCAGTTCTCGAACACCGATAATTATGACGAAGTATGTCATCAGAAGTAAATAAGTAGGTAAATGAATATAAATATTACACTTACATTTATAATTGGAATTATTATTACATTAATATAGAAAACAAGTAATTATATTAGTGTGTCATGATAGTATTTACTATAAAATGTAATTGTAATTACACAAAACTATTAGAAAATGTAATGGCCCTATAAAATAAGCTCTTTTTAAAATTACATTTACCTATTGAATCGTTTTATGACTGTAACGTTCTCTTCTGATGGACAGAAAGAAGAACATCTATTCATCCGCCAGTCCTCCCGCTCCTTCCTAATCCGTTCTGAAGAAACTCTCAGAGCAGGCAACACATACTCACCAGTGAAAAACAAAACCCCAACACCTTCACCAGCTCCATCCTGCAGACAGATGGCGAAATCCACCTGTCATTGTCAAACTCAGGTAAAATCCAGCAGTCAAAGGAACATGGGACGAAATCATGGGACGTAAAAATGAGCTTGTTCTTTCTCATCTGCAGACTCAAGCACAAAGGCATGAGGAAAACTCCGTAACAACCTTGGACGCAGGAACACAAACATCAGCTTCATTTTACCGGGACGTTTCAGTCCAGTGTTCACTTCTTCCTGACAAATCCACAGGGCGGCAGTCTTTTCCTCAGCTGCTCAGTCCTGTCACACTTCATTCTCCAAAGGGAGGGCACAGAAGAACTAGAAGTAGACCATCAGGGCATCCGAAATCACAACCAGACTTCTTCCGCAAACTTCGCAGTCAGAAGAGCACGAAAAGAGATCCGACGTCTGTTGTGGAAGATTCATGCCCTCAGGTACATAAATAGCTCGAGCATTCTGAAACCTCACCAAACACTTTTTAGCTGATGTTGTTTCTGATCGACACTCTGACATTATTTTTCAGCCAGTTCTTTTCAATACCGATATGATAAAGTTTGACAAAATGAACGTCGAAAGTCTTCTGAAGCTCTAACAATCAAACATAAATAGTCTCTATGTAATCATTTACAAGCGTAGATGAATACAACAAAGCAAATATGCAAATGAAATAAACAGTGCTCTATGGATTTTCCGGGGAGTCTAACAATATTTAGGTACAGTAATTAAAATAGGGTGCCGCGGTGGCGCAGTGGGTAGCCTGTCGCCTCACAGCAAGAAGGTCGCTGGTTCAAGCCTCGACTGGGTCAGTTGGCATTTCTGTGGAGTTTGCATGTTCTCCCCGTGTTTGCGTGGGTTTCCTCCGGTTGCAGCTGGAAGGGCATCATAAAACTGCATAAAACATATGCTGGATAAGTTGGCGGTTCATTCCGCTGTGGCGACCCCAGATTAATAAGCCGAAAAGAAAATGAATGAATGAATGAGTAATTAAAATAATGGGTGGCTCGGCGGCTCAGTGGTTAGCACTGTCACCTCACAGCAAGAAGGTAGCTGGTTTGAATCCAGCTGGCATCTCTGTGTGGAGTTTGCATGTTCTCCCCGTGTTGGTGTGGGTTTCCTCCGGGTGCTCCGGTTTCCCCCACAGTCCAAACACATGCGCTATAGGTGAATTGCATGAACTAAATTGGCTATAGTGTATGAGTGTGTGTGTGATTGAGAGTGTATGGGTGTTTCCCGGTACTGGGTTGTGGCTGGAAGGGCATCCGCTCTGTAAAACATATGCCGGAATAGTTGCCGGTTCATTCCGCTGTGGCAAATGTGAAATAACACTGTAGTCTTGATCAATTAAATAATTGAGATTATTTTTGTATTTTAAGCTGTGAATGTTATCATGTTTTGTGCCTGGATACTTTAAATTCACTTACAAAGTCACAAAATGAATGCAGATGATGAACTTTCACTTTGTTATGTTTAAATTTGCTATCACATCTTCCAAACTGTGGCTTCTGGTCAACTATTGCCCTTGAATTATTTATTGATTACTATCCTTGAGCTGTTTGACTTAAATATGCACATCCTGTGAGATAAAAAAATGATGTTTGATGTTTGTTCAAATGGTCCTTATTGCACATTTTGTTGACTAAAAGTTGCATTGCAACTATATGCCAATTACTTCTCATTAGAGTATTAGTAGACTGTCTGCTTAATATCTGTTGATACTGCTCCTTCAACAGACATTTAACTGACTATAAGAAGCTTTGCAAGTACATGTCAACTTACACTAACCCTAACCCCAACCTAACAGTCTGCTTATAATATATTGAGAATTAGTTGAAATGTAGATGTAATGTAACTTAAATAAAACAAAATGCGTTAGAGGGACCATCAAAATAAAGTGATACCCAAACTACTTATTTAAAATGAGCTGAAACAACAAAATTCTTGAGTTTTTTTGGGGAACAACTTAATTATTTTATGTTCAAGCCAATAATAATAATAACTAATAAGTTAACTTAATTCCTTCATGTTGTCCCAACACAAATCCATTGTGTGGAACCCAGCGTTTTTTACAGTGAATGAATGAAGGAAAATGTATACTTTTAATTAGCTATCATGCATTCTTGCAGGGATACAATAAATGCTGTGTTCATTAGAGAATCCAGAAAAAAAAATCACAGTTTCCATTTAAATATTTTAGAGCACAACTATGGTAACTTTGATAAAAAATATTTAGGGCAGCACGGTGGCGCAGTGGGTAGCACGATCGCCTCACAGCAAGAAGGTCGCTGGTTTGAGCCCCGGCTGGGTCAGTTGGCGTTTCTGTGTGGAGTTTGCATGTTCTCCCCGTGTTGGCGTGGGTTTCCTCCGGGTGCTCCGGTTTCCCTCACAAGTCCAAACACATGCGCTATAGGGGAACTTGGTAGGCTAAAATTGTCCGTAGTGTATGTGTGTGAATGGGAGTGTATGGGTGTTTCTCAGTGATGGGTTGCAGCTGGAAGGGCATCCGCTGCATAAAACATATGCTGGATAAGTTGGCGGTTCATTCCGCAGTGGTGACCCCAGATTAATAAAGGGACTAAGCCGAAAAGAAAATGAATGAATGATTAAAAAATATTTAACTTGAGCAGGACTATATGACACTGAAGTCTTCAGTAAAAACTGCTCAAAAAAAAAAAAAAAACATTTTTAAAGGAAAACTTCACTTTAAAAAAATTAAAAAGCTAATTTTACAACTCCCCTAGAGTTGAACAGTTGAGTTTCACCATTTCTGAATCCATTCAAGTACTTTTAGCTTAGCTTAGCATAGATCATTGAATCGGATTAGACCATTAGCATCTTGCTCAAAAATTCAAAACGAGTTTTGATGATTTTTCCTATTTAAAGCTTGACACTTCTGTAGTTACATCATGTACTAAGACCGACAGAAAGTTAAAATTTTCTAGGTCGATATGGCTAAGAACTATACTCTTTTTCTGGCGTAATAATCAAGGAAATTTGCTGCCGTACCATGGCTGCAGCAGATGCATTGATATTACATACCACATGAAAATAGTCCTCTTAATAGTAACTCTTAATTATTACGCTAAAATGAGAGGAAATGTCTAAAAATATGCACTCTTTGATCATTTTTGAGTGAGATGCTAATGGTCTAATCCGATTCAATGATCTATGCTAAGCTAAGCTAAAAGTGCTCCTGCCAGACCCGGAGATCAGCTGAATGGATTCAATAATGGTAAAACTCATCTGTTTAACTCTAGGGGAGTTGTAAAATTTGCATATTTTCAACAAAAAAAAGCAAGTTTAAAAGTCTGAAGTGCATTTATTTGAGTTTTCTTTTCTCCAGAACAGACAAAGGGGCAGCAATGGGAATGCAGAATCAAGCTGCCCAGGTGTGATGACCCTTGATATGAAAATGTGTGGCCAAACCCTGTCAAGGATGTCAGGCGCGTAACAGAATCTGAGAATGAGACGAAGACCTCACAGCGGAAAAAGGTGTGAAAGGAGTATCTGTGGAAAATCTGCTGACATGTTAAAGCAGAGAAAGAATCAGACCGCTGTATGCTATATATCTTTATTGTTGTTTCCAAGTACATCTTCAAGTTTTCAAAGTTCATATATTTAGTCTTATATAATATAAATCTAGCAAAACATTTACAGCAACGGTAATCAAATACTGTACAACACAACATTTGTCCTCACTAGGTTCTATCAACAGTAGAAATGCTGCATTTTGTTCGATGTTAAAAAATAAAAACATACAAACAAACTAAAGAAAAAAACATCCACAAACTCTGAAACTGTGTTCAATGGTGGAGGTTGTTCCAATACAAATCTAGAAGTCAAACACAGGAAACTGTTCAATAAAACTCTAAAATACATCACACATGTCGACTGAAACTTTAATTATGCCACTTCTTGGACTCGACTTGAAGCAATACGTTTTATGTTAGACATTTGATTTCTTAAAGTAATAGTTCACCCACAAATTCCAGAATTGTATTTAATTTGATTTTCATTCATTCATTTTCTTTTTGGCTAAGTCCCTTTATTAATCTGGGGTCGCCACAGCGGAATGAATCGCCAACTTATCCAGCATATGTTTTACGCACTGCAACCCATCACTGGGAAACACCCATACACTTCTATTCACACACATACACTACGGACAATTTAGCTTACCAAATTCCCCTATAGCGCATGTCTTTGGACTTGTGGGGGAAACCGGATCACCCGGAGGAAACCCACGCCAACGCGGGGAGGACATGCAAACTCCCCACAGAAATGCCAACTGACCCAGCCGAGGCTCGAACCAGCGACCTTCTTGCTGTGAGGCGAGAGCGCTACCCACTGCGCCACCGTGCTGCCCTAATTTGATTTTATTTAATACATTTTATGGACAGAATATCTATGCGTAGCCTTTGGCCGAAAGGGGTCCGGTTCGGGGACCACAGGATTTAATCTGTTATTCGCAGACGATGTTGTTCTGTTGGCTGCATCGAACATGGACCTTCAGCATGCACTGGGGCGGTTTGCTGCAGAGTGTGACGCGGCTGAGATGAGAATCAGCACCTCCAAGTCCGAGGCCATGGTGCTCCACCGGAAAAGGTGGTTTGCCATCTCCAGGTTGGAGGAGAGTCCTTACCCCAGGTGGAGGAGTTCAAGTATCTTGGGGTTTTGTTCACAAGTGAGGGAAGGATGGAACGTGAGATTGACAGCCGGATCGGTGCAGCGGCAGCAGTAATGCGGTCGATGTACTGGTCCGTTGTGGTAAAGAAGGAGCTGAGCCGAAAGGCAAAGCTCTCGATTTACCAGTCAATCTACGTTCCTACTCTCACCTATGGTCATGAGCTCTGGATCATGAACGAAAGGATAAGATCTCGGATACAAGCGGCCGAAATGAGTTTCCTTCGCAGGGTGGCAGGGCGCACCCTTATAGATAGGGTGAGGAGCTCTGTCACCCGAGAGGAGCTCGGAGTAGAGCCGCTGCTCCTCCACATGATCAGAAGTCAGCTGAGGTGGCTTGGGCATCTGATTCGGATGCCTCCTGGACGCCTACCTAAGGAGGTGTTCTAGGCATGTCCCATCGGGAGGAGAGCTCGGGGAAGACCCTGGACACTGGAGGGAATATGTCTCCCTGGAGGCGCTGGAGGAAGTGTCTGGGAAGAGGGTAGTCTTGGCTTCTCCCCTGAGACTGCTGCCCCGGCAACGCGCCCCCGGATAATTGGAAGAAAATGAATTAATTAATTAATTAATTAACAAATAATTTTATTTTATTAGACTTATTATTTACCTTTGTGGTTTTATTATTGAAAATCATATTTTATTTATTTAATATTAGACTATTATGTACATTTGTGGTTTGATTATATTGAAATCATTTTATGTTACACATACTATTATTATTAATAATAAATACATTTGTAACAGTGTGAGGGTGAGTAAACGACCATTTTTGGGTGAACTATTCCTTTAAGAAGAATCAAATGCCAAACTTTGTGCCAATTTCATTTGTACTTTGTTCAACCATATGAAGTTTTAAAAATGTCAACTTACACGTAATTAAGTATCTGAACAAAACGCACAATTATGCATCACTGAACCCTTTAAACAGAAAGTTGAGCCGACACGTTATTGGGTTGCTTTTACAAGAGTCATGAGCTTGGTTTTCAAGAAAGCTACAACCACAACACAGAGTCTTTCCTGGTCAGTTTGGCACGCTGTCGTGTGTATTTGTCTAACTGAATACTTAGCACAACAGAACATCGGATATAACACTGTACTCGTCAAAACAGATAGCCTACATTTGTCCTCAGACAAGACCAATAAAATGATTTTTGTACACTAGACTATAAGGAAGACAACTTAAAAATTATATTAAAATATATATTTAATAACTATTTAAAAATGTAAACATTGAATTACATTAAAAAGAAAATATTTAAAATTAAACAAGGTTGTAACATGAATAAATAAATAAATAAATACATTTGTGAAATATTTTATAAGGCCACACTACACTATCACAGGAAACCGCAGAAAGCTACATAAGACATTTTGTGTCAATGATCTCTAATCCTACAAAACATGACGGTTCTTTACAAAATAAACTGTTCAAAAACCAGACGGTGAAAGGCAGGTCGCATATTACAAACAAGCAATGCAATATGCTACATGTTTTCAGAGAGTTGAAGGTTTTAATTGAGGGGGGACGTGAGGTTATTAACTTTAGATTTATCATTTGTTCATATTCAGGGACTCGCGTTATGTTAAGCAATAAGATTGATTTATGGACTACTAGTCAAAAACTGAGACACACTTGAATGCCCGGCACAAAAATAAGTACTTGTTGAGTTACTTCTAATCTCTACATAATTCACAGACACCTATTAAAATGACATTTGAATATTTCTTTTGATGACTAGAAGGTGAACATTTCAATGGACACTTTCCAGGATAAATGGTACAGAATTCCTAAGAGGCCATGCATTAAATCATTTTTCTCTCTTGTTTTCTCGTGATCAAGACCTAATTTTCTCATGATCTCGACATAACTTATTTTCAGGTAATCTAAAACTTATTCTCGTGATCTCGACATCACTCATTTTCACGTAATCAAAACTTATATTTTCTCGTGATCTTGACAACTGGTTTTCGCGTGATTGGGACATTTTTTCTCGTGATGTCGACATCACTCGTTTTCACGTAATCAAAACTTATATTTTCTCGTGATCTCGACATAACTTATTTTTCGTGATTGCGACTGACATAATTTTTTTGTACGTTATCGCAACTTATTTTCTCGTGATCTTGACATCACTCATTTTCACGTAATCGAAACTTATTTTCTCGTAATCTCAACATCACTAATTTTTACGTCATCGAAACTTATTTTCTCGTGATCTCAACATCACTCATTTTCATGTAATC
>CAIGQV010000889.1:325320-346373 GCA_903798115.1 Danio jaintianensis
TGTAATCGCAACTTTTATTTATCTCTCATAACTTATTTTCACGTAATCGAAACGTATTTTCTCGTGATGTCAACATCACTCATTTTCACGTAATCGCAACTTTGATCTTGACATTACTTATTTTTCCGTGATCACAACTGACATCATTTGTTTGCATGTTATCACAACTTTTATATTCTCATGATCTTGACAAAACTGGTTTTAGCATGATCGCAACTTTTATTTTCTCGTGATCTCGACATGACTTATTTTTGCATGATCGTGACTTTTATTTTCGTGATTGCGACTGACATAATTTTTTGCACGTTATCACAACTTTTATTTTCTCGTGATGTCAACATCACTCATTTTCAACTTTTTTTTTTTCTTGTGATCCTGACAAAACATGTTCGCGTGATCGCAACTTATATATTCTCATGATCTCGACATAACTCGTTTTTACGTAATCGCAACTTTTATTTTCTCGTGATCTTGACATAACTGGTTTTCGCGTGAATGGGACATTTTTTCTTGTGATTTTGACATAACTCGTTTTCAGGTAATCGCAACTTATTTTCTCGGGATCTCGACATAATTTGTTTTCGTGTGATCTACATTTTTTTTGATCTTGATATAACTTGATAAATTTTCTTGTGATCGCAACATAACTTGTTTTCACTTGATCGTGACTTTTATATTCTCATGATCTCGACATAACTCGTTTTCGTCTGATCTTGAGTTTTATTTTCTTGTGATCTTCACGTGATCACGACTTTTATTTTCTCATGATATCAACATAATTTGTTTTCGCGTGATCATGACTGTTGTTTTCTTGTGATCTCAACATAACTCATTTTCGGGTGATCACAACTTTGATTTTCTTGTGATCTTGACATGACTAGTTTTTTGCGTGATCGTGATTTTTATCTCTCATGATCTCAACAAAACTTGTTTTTGCATGATCGTGACTTTTATTTTCTTGTGATCTTGACATAACTCGTTTTCACATGATTGTGACTTAGATTTTTCCTTGAGATCATGACAACTAGTTTTCACGTGATCTGAACTTTTATTTTCTCATGATCTCGACATAACTTTTTACATGATCGCAACTTTTTTTTCCTGTGATCTCGACATTTAAAGTTGTTTTCTGCTTTTATTTGTTTATATGGACACTCCGGGCCTGTAGGCAACACATAACACAATTACATAACAAAATACAGAGTTTGCAATTGTAGCTGTAGCATAATAGTAGTTCTATACATTCTTATTTCCAAATACTTTACGAAAGTGAGTTCCTGCATGACCTAATGCGATATAATCTGCTTCTAATCTAGAACATCCTCTTATTCCGAAGTCAGCCAAGAAAAAATAAGTTGTTAACTCCAAAAAACAACTTTTGTTATGTCTAGATAACCAGAAAATGACTCGTAAAAAATGATATGTCAAGATCAAGAGAAAATTACATAAATTAAAAAAAATAACAGGAAAGAAAAAAATATAATAACGGCTGGCCTCTAAGAACTTCCGCAAATTTGAACGAATAAATATCATTAAAAGAAAATCTAATCCACGTGTGAAAAAAATAACAAATCTGCTCAATGCACAATGTTAATCACTATAGAATTGCATCGTCTTAGTCTCTGAAAAGGGTCCATTAAGAATAAGTCAATGTGTCGAAACTGTTGGCTGGTAGCATAGCTTATCTTTTTTAATGTAAGTGTTATTTCAAGATTTAAAATAGGCTTTTTGTTTGTGCTTAAACATGAGAAAGAAAACAAAAACAGTAATATCCTTCTGCATATATATTACTGCATTTACACCTAAACACATTTTGCACAAATGATGAGTGTGTTTTCATCTGCCGGTGGAGGAATGAGCACACTCACAACATTATAAAAGCTGACTTGGCACTGCGTGTTTGTTTGTGTGTGCTCTACAACCCTGTTCTTGCCATCGCGGTGAACGTCTGGATGAGAGAGACTCGATCTGACCGATACAGTGAGCCAACCTGACGTCGGGATCGAGCGAGGCGCAGTCGATGCCTTCTCATCCCCGTTTACCAGACCACAGGTTTCACACCAGTTATTCAACATCAGACGCGTCATTGTCCGATAGGTGGTAGTTTGAGCCTTTTACCCGGATGTATTCCACTTGCCGGTCCTCGTCAGAATCTGAGATGCCACACGAGCAGAGTCGGTTTTCAAACAAGGATTCGATCTCTTCTAGTCGCCGTCCTTTAGTCTCAGGGAGGCAACCGTAGATGAAAAAGAAGCCCGTAAGAGCCAAACTGGTGTAGAGGAAGAATACGCCTGGAAAACCACAAAGTTATTGATTATTAGATGTTAATAACAATGGCTATATTCACACGCTATTTCCACACAACTGTGTTTAAACCCCTTATAAAAATTATTTTTGCATAATAGGTCCCCTATAAATCGACAGCTCTAAAGCCCTCAGTACTATATACAGTTAGGTCCATAAATATTGGGACACAATTCTAACATTTTTGGCTCTATACACCAACACAATGGATTTGAAATTGAACGGACAAGATGTGCTTTAACTGCAGACTGTCAGCTTTAATTGAGAGTATTTACATCCAAATCAGGTAAACGCTGTAGGAATTACAACAGTTTTCATATGTGCCTCCCACTTGTTAAGGGTCCAAAAGTAATTGGACAATTGGCTTCTCAGCTGTTCCATGGCCAGATGTGTGTTATTCCCTCATTATCCTAATTACAATGAGCAGATAAAAGGTCCAGAGTTCATTTCAAGTGTGCTATTTGCATTTGGAATCTGTTACGGTCAACTCTCAAGATGAGATCCAAAGAGCTGTCACTATCAGTCAAGCAAGCTGTCATTAGGCTAAAAAAACAAAACAAACCCATCAGAGAGATAGCAAAAACCTTAGGCATAGCCAAAACAACTGTTTGGAACATTCTTAAAAAAATAAAGAACGCACCAGTGAGCTCAGCAACACCAAAAGACCCGGAAGACCACGGAAACAACTATGGTGGACGACCAAAGAATTCTTTCCCTGGTGAAGAAAACACCCTTCACAACAGTTGGCCAGATCAAGAACACTTGAGCTGTATGTGTGTCAGAGTCAACAATCAAGAGAAGACTACACCAGAGTGAATACAGAGCTGGTGTGTGGTGAGCGCACTGGCGCCGTTGTCCTGTGGCTGCCTTCGCATCATCCAAGTGGATGCTGCACACTGGTGGTGGTATGGAAAGACCCCCTCTCATGATTGTGAAGCACTTTGGGTGTATGGCCATACACAATAAATGTGCTATATAAATACACCTTACTTACTTACAGAGGGTTCACCACAAGATGTAAACCATTGGTGAGCCTCAAAAACAGGAAGGCCAGATTAGAGTTCTAAAAAAGCCGTCACAGTGCTGGAACAACATCTTATGGACAGATGAGATCAAGACCAACTTGTACCAGAGTGATGGGAAGAGAAGGGTATGGAGAAGGAAAGGAACTGCTCATGATCCTAAGCAGTGAAGCATGGTGGTAGTAGTGACATGGCGTGGGCATGTATGGCTGTCAATGGAACTGGTTTCTGTTGTATTTACTGATGATGTGACTGCTGACAAAACCAGCAGGATGAATTCTGAAGTGTTTCAGGCAATATTTTCTGCTCATATTAAGCCAAATGCTTTAGAACTCATTGGACGGCACGTCACAGTGCAGATGAAGAATGACCCAAAGCATACTGCAAAAGCAACCAAAGAGTTTTTGAAGGGAAAGAAGTGGAATGTTATGCAATGGCCAAGTCAATCACCTGAGTTGAATCCGATTGAGCTTGCATTTCACTTGCTGAAGACAAAACTGAAGGGAAAATGCCCCCAAGAACAAGCAGGAACTGAAGACTGTTGCAGTAGAGGCCTGGCAGAGCACCACCAGGAATGAAACCCAGCGTCTGGTGATGTCTATGCATTCCAGACTTCAGGCTGTAATTGACTGCAAAGGATTTGCAACCAAGTATTAAAAAGTGAAAGTTTGATTTATGATTATTATTCTGTCCAATTACTTTTGGTCCCTTAACAAGTGGGAGGCACATATGCAAATTGTTGTAATTCCTACACCGTTCACCTGATTTGGATGTAAATACCCTCAAAGTAAAGCTGACAGTCTGCAGCTAAAGCACATCAAATCCATTGTGTTGGTGTATAGAGCCAGAAATGTTAGAATTGTGTCGCTGTCCCAATATTTGTGAACCTAACTGTATTCCTGTAATAATCCAGTGGCCTAGAAGAAAATGTTTAAGACACAAAGCAATCTTCTACATTTGAATGAATTGTCCTGAAAACAAACTTTCGATAACATGCATTGATGAATCATGCGCATATGAAGGTCTGTTTTCAGAGAGATGTGTTGACGTTCAGAGGAATACTGAGTCATGCAAGTAATTAGCTCTACAATGCCTTTATATGGAGCAAACTCTTGATGTCGAGAGATCAAATGGCGTATTGATGCTGACAAAAAGGTCATGCTCACTACTGCGGTCGATCCACTAATTAGAGTATTACCGTAGTAAGTGAGGTACTGGGCCATGTGGAGGAATGTCAGGGACACCAGCACATTGAAAGTCCAGTTCACTCCGGCCGAACAAGCGTTGCCTGTGCTTCTGGCCCAAAGAGGGTAGATTTCAGAATTAACCGTCCATGGCATCGGCCCCATTCCTGTCAGGAGGTAAAAAGATGTTAAATGCAGTATGAACATATTACAGGTAGAATTCCCTTAGACGTGTTTTATTTAGATAACAAAAAAGTTCTGGTGGGTCTGTGAGGCAGTCAGCACTTTTTATTCTTACAAGAGGACCAGTCAGGATCTTCTCAGACTCTGTTACGTCTCTTGATTATCATTTTAAAGAGATAACATTGAATTGACCTTTAAAGAAAATAACTAGACTATATTAATACCATATTAAGGGCGTGTTTAAATTAATGTCACTAGGTCAAGAGTATTATAGTGTTAGGGTTAGGTGTTGACAAAAATCTACTTATTTCAATATACTCATTTGCATACTCTACTGACACATAGTTGTATGCATAAACTCAAGGTAGTTCAATTTCTCAGAAAACAAACTTAATGTCTTCATGTTTAGGTATTAACATTGGAAAACCAAAGAAGTAATAGAGGATATATAATAATAGAGGAGGACTTAAATTGGAGAATTGCTTAAATTTTAACACCCACCCCTAAATCAGTGTTTCTCAACCACGTTCCTGGATGACCACCAGCTCTGGACATGTGATTGGTGTGAAAGACAAAGGAGACATCCAAAACATGCAGTGCTGGTGGTCCTCCAGGAACGTGGTTGAGAAACACTGCTCTAAATCAATGGGAACTCTTTGTGAACAGAGTGAGTACATGCTCTCATTTACCTAATTGTCATTCATAACAGCAGAAACTAAAAATACACGAATGCTGAGTTCATTTAAAAACAGTAATAATCATCTTACCTGGGGCAAAAAACGCAAGGTAGAGTACAAGTCCCAAAAGCACAACCCATGAATAAGAGGTTGGGCAGAAGTTATAAGCCCATATACCACTGTCTGGCAGATGTGTGGTATTAGAGCATCTGTTAGGGTTACAAGAGAGACAGCGAATTATATAAGGTATACAAACAAAAAATGGTTCACTATTAAAGCCCTTCCACCAATTCATCCAAATGCAACAGTAATATACTGTAGCAATCAATAATCTACTGTAAAATCACCATGTTATTATAGACTGGTCAAGTCTGATCAGGTAAACATAGTAATGTATAGTACTGTAGAATAAATAACCCAACAAATGGCCAAATAAACAGAGAAGAGCAGAAGTGCATAAGTCTGGGCTTCAGTGGTGACTCACTTGCCCCATGCTGCTCTCTCAGTGGAGGCCGGATTGACGGGCACACAGGAGGAGGCGAACACAGCAGTGCTGTTTTCCTGATAACAGTAACCACAGCCAGGATCCAGCATACAGGGCTCACATGACCTAGAAAGATAATGTAAGACAAATTACTTTTAAATTAAAACCCACTCAAAAACAAGCCTTTCAGTGTTGCCGTGTCCAGTCCTCAAAGTGGGCTGTACACATAGTACCAGCACTTCTGTATTTTAATCTTTAGTGTTTAATGCATTGCCATTTAATGTATTGTTTTTCTTGCGTACCGCCAATTCTAACATGCTAACGATACTTTGCTAATCGATCAGATCACAATTAGGACAAGGGGACACATTGCCCTTTACACCTGACTTTTAAATCCACAGAAAAGAAGATTACAAATTAATTCAATACCACCCCGAAGAGGCATAAGATCTGTTTAAATGTATCTGTAGTGAGTGGGACAGGGCCGAGAGTTATGGGAACAAAGCGAGGCCGAACGTGTAAGCGATAACTAGCAGCACCCGTTTCTCGCACCGGTCTCGAGTCCCACGGGAACAAAGCAAGGTCGGTCGCGTAAGTGATAACTAGCAGCACCTGTTTCCCGCAGTGGTCTCGAGTCCCACGGGAACAAAGCAAGACTGGTCACGTAAGTGATAACTAGCAGCACCTGTTTCCTGCACCGGTCTCGAGTCCCACGGAGGAACTCTCGATAATAAAAAGAGGAGAGACAGCAGTGGGAGACGAGAGAGAACCAGGCTTGGACACTTTATGTTTTACTTTTGCTTTCAGTTTGGCAGTAACCTCCTTGAGGAGCTCCTTCTTCCCAATAACCAGGTGGCCATCAACTTCATTACAGTGGTGCCGAAACCCAGGAGGAAGGAGGAACGTGCTGTCAGAGAGCCCTCGCTGCTGAGGGAAGTTCGTGGTGCCATTGAGCCGGAGGAGCAGAGTCTTCTGCTGTAGACACTCGAGGCCAGCACTGGAGGAGCTTGCCGGGAGGACGGAACTCGCCGCCGCCATCCACCGCAACCTGGTCGGCTGCTGTCTGTGACCCCCACCTCGTTCAGCCGCCATGGTGGGGAGGAGTAGAGCGCGAAAGTGAACGAGGGGCATACAGCTGGGCACCCATGAGCCAGAGGAGCTATTGCCTGCCAGCCGGGAGCAGGGCAGTCTAAAGCTGTCCACTGAGGGGTGGCTAGTTTTGTTGACAGGCACCGCGAGTGAGGGTCTCTCAGCTGGTTTAGGTCCAAGAGGCAGCGTTTTTGAAGAACCGAACCCCAATTTTTTTCTCCCCTCTCTCTGTCCCTTCTGTCTCTTCTAATTTTTTCCTCCTCCTTTTCTCTCGCCTCGTCGATTTCCCAGGTCTTGCGAGTGCTGTGATGTAAGACGCAGGTGCCATGACGCAAGTATATATTGTGAAATGTGCCATGTATATTTGTAATGAGACATCAAACAGATGTAAAGTGCTTAGTATATATGTTTAATGCACATTTATGCATTGTGTCATATCACTCAGCTCTTATTGTGGAGTGAAAGGACTGCAATAAACTTCTGAAACTTTCTGCAGAGGATACACAGGATATTCCTGTCTCTGATTTCAGATACATTAAACCTACAAAATATAACTCTAAATACGTCTCTGTCGGCTACTTTTGTTGAAAATAATTAGAATTTAACCTATATTTCATCCATTATGCAACTGCCCAAACAAGGTTACTCTGGTGGTGTAAAGATAGCTCACTCACTCACTCCTTCTAGCTAAAATAAACCTCTCTACCAGTCTTTTAGTCGAAAAGATTGTCATTTAACAAGGAGTCTACTTACTGTCATTTATTGAAATACTGAAGTATGTGTGTATCAGAGTAAATTACACTGCGTGTGTTTGTGTGTGAGCTCTTTAATATTCACGACCCTTCCAAATAGTCAAATCCAACCATATCATATTAGGGCCAATTTCTAGGGTTGGATATTGACCTGTAAAACCATTTCAGGAGAATTTTGCCACTTACCCACATAACTTCTATCTAGATATCATGATCATAAAATCACAATCTGGCAACTTTACACATCAACACCTATTCAGTATTCATCTCCAGCAGTCCTGGTCAGTGGATTTTGCATGTCGGATACAGTGTATCCATTAAACACTGTATTCCATTATGGGAGATTTAAGGCTGGGGCTTTTGAGAGACAGATTGGTTTGCTGCTGTGATGATAGCACATCCATTAGTGGGGAAATAAACATGCTTTGTTTTGGCGGTGTGTGTATGTGTACGGTGAGCTGGAGGACGGTGGAAGAATAAATTAGGATGGAAAAAAAGAGGCCGCGCTGTGTCAGATTACAGCAGGGTCATTGTTATGAGGTTACACACTTCAGACACTCTATTACGGTGACATTAAGGAACAGCGAGCAGTCTGGACCCCCAAACACACGCGGTTATTACACCAAAGTGCACACACTGGGTCCAACATAAAATAGATTTTCACTCAGGCTGGAGGGCAATGAGTTGTTGACTAAAGCAAGAGAAACCCATTAGAAATGGTATAATTTCACAATATACAGACACAAGTGTAGCAAGGGGACTAAAGTCTACCAGAAATGGTATTCACAAACCATTTTATTTTTTACTTTGTAGAATAGGCAGCACGGTGGCACAGTGGGTAGCACAACCGCCTCACAGCAAGAAGGTTGCTGGCTCGAGCCCCGGCTGGGTCAGTTGGCATTTCTGTGTGGAGTTTGCATGTTCTCCCCGTGTTCACGTGGGTTTCCTCCGGGTGCTCCGGTTTCCCCCACAGTCCGAACACATGCGCTATAGGTGAATTGGGTAGGCTAAATTGTCCGTAGTGTATGTGTGTGAATGAGTGTGTATGGATGTTTCCCAGTGATGGGTTGCAGCTGGAAGGGCATCCGCTGCGTAAAACATATGCTGGATAAGTTGGCGGTTCATTCCTCTGTGGCGACCCCAGATTAATAAAGGGACTAAGCCGATAAGAAAATGAATGAACTTTGTAGAATATTACGTAATTAGGGCTGGGTAAGTTAACAGTTAACTTTGTTATAGTTTTAAAGCATTCATTAATTATACAATAATTTTATTGCATGTTAACAGTTTTTATTATCGTGTTTATTTGCGGTGTCGGTGGAATTTCCCATATATAGCATTGACTTTGTTGACTTTAGCCAGATGACCATTGACTTTATTGACTTTGTATGTAATCTACTCACAAAAATAAATTTGCCTCTGGAGTGAACCCAGTGTACTATTATACATATGCGGCATGCAGTGAAGTTGCGCAAAATGGTGAATTCATGTTTTGAAGGGAAATATAAACATTTCGTATACCAGAACTTTTAATATAAACAAAAATACACTTGAATTCAGATGAATTTTGCATATAAGTAAATTCATGTTTAATTGTGATTATTCACTGAAAAAATCATGCCATTAATATGTTTAATCGTTGCCCAGCTCTAGATGTAATAAACAAAATTTACATGATTTCACTTGGCCGATCAATCACACCACTTTTTTTAGGTCTGGATCTATCAATTTAGTAAATTATTTATACAAGCAAATACAATTTAGAAAAACAATAATTTGAATATATATGATGGACATGGGGCGACGCGGTGGCGCAGTGGGTAGCACGTTCGCCTCACAGCAAGAAAGTCGCTGGTTCGAGCCTCGGCTGGGTCAGTTGGCGTTTCTGTGTGGAGTTTGCATGTTCTCCCCATGTTCGCGTGGGTTTCCTCCGGGTGCTCCGGTTTCCCCCACAAGTCCAAAGACATGCGGTATAGGTGAATTGGGTAAGCTAAAAATTGTCCGTAGTGTATGTGTGTGAATAAGTGTGTATGGATGTTTCCCAGAGATGGGTTGCAGCTGGAAGGGCATCCGCTGCGTAGAACATATGCTGGATAAGTTGGCGGTTCATTCCGCTGTGGCGACCCCAGATTAATAAAGGGACTAAGCCGAAAAGAAAATGAATGAATGAATGATGGACATGGATAAAATATTTATATTTTTTAATCAGCGGTATAAAGTCAAGAATATCTTTGGGTGGTACAGCTGTATTCATGTAAAGAAGATAAAATACTTAAAGGTGCAGTATGTAAGTTTGACACCCAGTGGTTGAACTAGGAATTGCACTCCTTGATCAAAACACACACAAGTGCAGGTTGCCAGATTGACGTGAGTGTGCCTGACAATCGAGCCTAAAGGCTGATTTAAGTCATGTTCTAGATTAAAGTAACGGCACGCGATAGAAGAAATATTTTTCCGTACTTAAATGAGTTTTTGTCCTAACCAACACCTGAAATTTATATTTTACAAATCACTTCTATTTCTTACAGGTGAACAACAGGATGAACTATGATCACCTCAGGTACACCTCTTGTGCTTTATTCAGTGTTAAATGCTAATAATGTGCATTTGAATGCCATTTTACATGACATTTATTGCCATACTCCTGAAAGCAGCAGCAGATAGTTCACCTCAGATCTGGAAAATAAAATCAACCGTCTGAAATTGAACTTCAGAACTAAACACATATCAGTGATTCAGCATCTACATTTAATAATGTTAAAGAGGTTTAATATGTATTCATCAGATTATAAACCTTACCATTTAGTTGGAGTGCAGTGAGTGCATATTCTGTGCTTCTGAAAGGCTGTATTTATATTTCTGTGGAGTTTCGTCTGGTGCAAACAGCCAAATTGCTTATCACTGCAAATCTCGTCATGTAGCGTGTTGTTAGGACATGGGGTTACAATGTAACCTGCTCACGTAATGTTTACGTTTGTAATATTTATATTATTTTCTAATTAATAATCACCTCATGTGGAACTCTGAATCTGCGTCTCATTTCAACGGCTGTTACTGTCCACCCGAGGTCGCATTTCGGTGGCGGACGCATGCTTTGAGAGTCTTCCTGACTGAATGAATCAAATACTTTATGAATATAATATATATATATATATATGAACTTTAAATCATAAAATATATTTAAAAACTCACCTATAAACAAATTAAAAAGTGTAACTGATTTAAAGGTGAATGGCTTCTAGAAAAGTCCTGGGTGTAGAGTTGAAAACCCCTGCTTTACAATAGGGACTGTCATGAGTTCCTCTCCTGTCTGCTTAGAACTGAAAGATGAGTGTCAGTTTCTGCATCAGATATATGATTGCTGTAGATGATGCTGCCACTGAAGTCCACCTGGGGTCAATGGTGCTGAGACAGTGCTGCTGTATGGAGACTGATGGTATTCATAAGGCCTAAAAACACCAATTGAATTCCACTGTCACTATAACCATAGCCATACAGAGGCTTGATTTTACCTTTATTTAATTCCACTGTGGATTTCCAGATCACTGCATCAGTGGTTTTCATGCTAGATCCAAAATATAGAAGAATAATCTTCCTCTTTTAGTGCAAAAGTAATTTGAACATATATATGAACTGTACTGAACTGAACCGTCTTGTTATTCTTTTATTTTTCATGGTAATTTTAACAATGGTTTGCACTTGAGAGGTTTTAAATTTGTAAGCATTCAAACTGTTTCATAATAGTTATGGATAATATTTTTGCACTAAAATATCTGAAGGGGAACATTTGCTAAAACAAAAAGCACAGAGCATCCCGCTGGTAGCAAATTAAACGTTTTTTTTTCCAGGGTTTTTTTCGACAGAACAAAGAAATTCTGTGTCTTGAATAAATGACAGAATTTTGATTAAATTAAACAACCACAATAGGAAAAATAAATGCTGATCAAGAAGCTTCACCGGTTGACTATGGGATTAGATTTGTGCCAAATAAAATGAACAAAACTAAACAAAAATATATATTGATAAATGAGAAAAACACGAAATACTAAAAAACTAAACAGCAAAAACGTCACAGCATTTTCAAATAAACTTAATTCTTTGTTGACTTCATTTTAGCTTCACTTTCGCTAAACACATTTTTGAATGCAATGCTACTGTTTTTTGTTTTGTTTGCGTCATGTAATGTAAAATGATCAGTCACGTGAACTTTTTTTTTTATTGCCGTAATGACAGCTACACTGGGATCTTCATAGAAACGCAGCACAATCTGTTCATATTTCCATCTGTTTCAAGCTACAAAAATCTGGATCACATTTCAACAGAACAAAACCGAGATATGATCACAAACTGTAAACTATAGGCACTTGCCATCCATATTCTGCAACTTTCAGTCATCTAAAACCATCATGTCCCTGTCAGAGCTACAATTCAGCAGTGTTTACATTTATCTTGTGGATATTCCTCAGCGATTTAGTCATTGGTGATGACGTTATAGCGTCTGCTTTTAAATTTGGTGTTTCTTTTGCTCAGATTAATATTTTCTGGTGTTTTACTGCTGTTTATGCTTTGAATTAGCATTTTAATTTATACTTTTATTGCACATAACCTGCTAATTAAAATAGAAACTGTATAAATAGCATACAAACACACTAACAGTTATAGGTACCATAGATTGTTATGGGTCAACGATGCTACCATTCGACACAAATCCATCAATTTCTCCTTTCTGGCTGATCTTTCTATAAGGGAATTTCTGCAGAAGCACAGCCGAGTCTTTGGTTAGTAACGCTTTATCTTATTGCACAACAATTGTCCGACTTTTTGGCTAAAAAAGGAGATCTCTCAGCCCGTGACTTGGTGTTCAGCAGGAGATACTGCAGTAATGTTTTGCCTAATAGTGCGGCATCATGTGAAAACGATCAATTCTGGCACAAGTCTCTCATGGGGCGGGCTTAACAGCTGGTGTTCTCTGATTGGCTTATCATTCATTCATTTTCTTTTCGGCTTAGTCCCTTTATTAATCCGGGGTCGCCACAGCGGGATGAACCGCCAACTTATCCAGCATATGTTCTACGCAGCGGATGCCCTTCCAGCTGCAACCCATCAATGGGAAACATTTACACACACCCATTCACACACATACGATACGGACAATTTTAGCTTACCCAATTCACCTATACTACATGTCTTTGGACTTGTGGGGGAAACCGGAGCACCCGGAGGAAACCCACGCCAACACGGGGAGAACATGCAAACTCCACACAGAAATGCCAACTGACCCAGCCGAGGCTCGAACCAGCGACCTTCTTGCTGTGAGGCGAACGTGCTACCCACTGCGCCACCGCGTCGCCCTGATTGGCTTATATGAAATATATTTTTTTCATTTTATTTGGCACAAATCTAACCCCATAGTTGACTAACAGAGCAAGTTTTGTATTCTTTAAGAACTCTCAAGGAAGACACAGAGTAACAAGACAGTGCACTATATCCTACATAATGAACTTGTTAGTTGTGTATCGTTAGAAGATCAGCATACTCACAGATGTGCTGCGCAGCTGGAGTTGGGTGTTGTGGGATCGGACAGATGTAGAGTAACAGGAGGAGAATGCTGGGCGGACAGAAGGAACCCAACAGACAGCATACAAAGACTCAAAACAGTACCTGTACAGAGAAAAAAACACATTTTCATATTTATAGTGACTATTTTTTAGCATTTAAAGTCCAAAGTGCAAACTTGCAAGTCAGGCAATGTTACATTTATGAATTACAAATTCATATTTATATTTAAAATATCTAAAAATATGTCTTATATATATATGCAACACTCACCGGCCACTTTATTAGGTACACCTTACTAGTACCGGGTTTGGACCCCCTTTTGCCTTCAGAACTGCCTTAATCCTTCGTGGCATAGATTCAACAAGGTACTGGAAATATTCCTCAGAGATTTTGCTTCATATTGACATGATAGCATCACGCAGTTGCTGCAGATGCACATCCGTGATGCCAATCTCCCGTTCCACCACATCCCAAAGGTGCTCTATTGGATTGAGATCTGGTGACTGTGGAGGCCATTTGAGTACAGTGAACTCAAGTTACTGTTGCCTTTCTATCAGCTGGAACCAGTCTGGCCATTCTCCTCTGACCTCTGGCATCAACAAGGCATTTGCGCCCACAGAACTGCCGTTCACTGGATATTTTCTCTTTTTTGGGCCATTCTCTGTAAACCCTAGAGATGGTTGTGCGTGAAAATCCCAGTAGATCAGCAGTTTCTGAAATACTCAGAACAGCCCGTCTGGCACCAACAACCATGCCACGTTCAAAGTCACTTAAATCCCCTTTATTCCCCATTCTGATGCTCACTTTGAACTGCAGCAGGTCGTCTTGACCATGTCTACATGCCTAAATGCATTGAGTTGCTGCCATGCGATTGGCTGATTAGAAATTTGCGTTAACGAGCAGTTGGACAGGTGTACCTAATAAAGTGGCCTGTGAGTGTATATTGCAAAATAGGCATTTATATATGCATATATGATATAGAATGGCTGTGGCATGTACAGTTCGAGGACCAAATAACATCTTCAGATTCTTCTTTAAATACCGCACTAGCGCACCCCTAATAATATGACAATACAAAAACCTCTAACAAATAAATGCAGATCATGATAAATGAACAGCACATCAACAATTTTTAACTTTGATTCCAATTTATAATGTAACTGTGCACAAATTTAAACAATATAGTCAATGAATTACAATGAGTTATTTTATAGTAAATATTTTTCCCAATATAATAATTTACTGTATTTATTTATCAAACCCAGCCTAGGTGAGAGGAAAAAAACTGTAAAAAATAAAAACAGTAAAAAATCTAAATAATCATCTGTAGTCAGTAAAAACTGAGCAAAACTGACTTTTTTTTCATGAAATCTTCTCAAGTAGTTCCAACTAAAAAAATATTTTGCTGCTTGTTCAAGCTACTTATTTAAAATGAGCTGAAATAACACAAATCTTGGGATGTTTTGGGACAACTTAATGGTTTTATGTTCAATCCACTTCCATTTGTTAAGTTAACGTAATTGATTTGTGTTGGGACGACATGAATGAATTGTGTGGAACCCTGCATTTTTTACAGTGTATATATTAATCAAACATATACTATAGTACAGTCTTACCGAAGATGCTGCCCAATGTAAGTTTGCGTCTCCCTACTCTTTCAACCAGCCAAACACCCAGAAGAGTAAACAGGAAATTAGTGAACGCCGTTACAGTCACCAGCCAGATGGCCAGCTTATCATCTCGCACTCCTGACATCTGCAGAATGGTGGCGCTGTAGTACCTTCAGAAAGAACACATGGGAAACATCTTTAACATAAATACAGTAAAGACTTTCTGGTACATTTTTTTATTCCTTCCTTCTATTCCCTTATGTTAGAATCTGGTAAGCATTGACTTCCATAGTAGGAAAAACAAATACTATGGAAGTCAGTGGTTACTGGTTTCCAACATTCTTCAAAATATCTTCTTTTGTGTTTAACAGAAGAAAGAAACTCAAACAGGTTTTGAACAAGTGAATGGGGAGTAAATGATGGCAGAATGTTCAGTTTTGGGTGAACTGTCCCTTTAATTGTTAGATTCTGATCTGATATAAAGCAAGAATACTGTGGAGGTCAAAATTACACTTTCAGAATTACCATTACAGCAGTAAAATAGCAGCTTTTTAAGCATATGTCCTGGGTAAATTTTATTAGATATACGAGAAGAACACTGATCAAAATTAGAGAACAATTTGGCCTTAATCACACCAAAATGAGAGGTGCCTATTTTGAATGGTTTTCTAATGGCGTTAATGGACTGCTTATCCAACAGCAGCGCTCGTGCACAATACGCAGCTGTTTCAATGGTTGCCTAGCACTATAAAAAGCGCAGCACACTTCTTTTGTTTTTGTCAACCACAAAAGGCGTTCTCCGAATGGAAAATCACGTTCGGTATGATCGGCTTCTAAGTCTGTTAATCTGGCATAGAGGTAATTTACCTAATTATCTGACAAACGCTATTTAACTGAACTGAACTCTGAATTTGTAATATGGTGAGCCGTTCTAAAGTGACTGCTCATAGAATTTCTGGACTGTCTTAGAATTTTAAAAGGTCTATCCCATTGAAAGTCAGAAAACATTTATTTATTTACTTGTCCATCTCATGGAATATCATTCACCCAATTCGAATGTTATCACTTGATTGAATGGCCGTTATCAGTGGTTATCAGCTGATAGAGATGGGCCAGTAGGGGCCTTCTGCACCTACTGGTAGGCTCAGAAGGCTGTTATCATCCATCCACGTGGTTAATCAGCTATAGATCACATACGGCTGTGGCCGGAAGTTAACGAGAATTATTTATAATAATATTTATAATAATTTATATTATTTATTACATTTCCCATTAATTGTATTTTAATAACGTCTACCCCGACCCTAAACCCAACCATCACACTAATGATCTGGAGTCTTCTCTATTAGTATAGCTGATTAACCATGTGGATGGATGATTACAGCCTTCTGAGCCTACCAGTAGACGCAGAAGACCCCTACTGGCCCATATCTATCAGCTGATAACCACTGATAACATTCGAAGCGGGTGTATCATTTGAATATAAGTGTTGATTCCATTTATCAAAATGTAATTTTTCTAAAAAATATTTTTATATATCTGTCACGCCTATTGTTGTTGTATGGTCTGACAACTTTCTGCTCCACTTTTGTTTTCTTTTATGCCTTTCGACTGGCAAGCCAAATGCAGTCACAGGACTGTACCTGCTAACATGCAGGATCGTATACAGTCTTAAAGCTTTGGCTTCAAAATGACCACTTCATAGACTGGGCGCTGAAAAGTAGATGACAGAAAAGCTAAATGTAAAGTTTGTAAAACTACTATAGAGCTATCAAATATGGGAGAGGGAGCAACTTGCATTTTTGTTTCAAAATCTGAGGTAAATTATCAATTGTTGTTCTTATAGTGGCTGTTACAGTAATCATAAAGAGCAAAACTAAATAAAAAAAAAAGCTAAAAGCATTTTAATATCACACAAAGCCGCCTGTTTATCATCATTTTCCAACTTTAAAGGCACAGTATGTAATTTTGGCCACTAGAGGGCACTTATTCACAACAAACAAAAGCTATATTTCAATGATGGAGTGACTGAATGTGGAATCATGGGAGTTGTGGTCTTCATAATCTTACAGTGATTCAACTAAAGTATTCAACACTTATTATCATGGTATTATGAAGCAGAGCAAGGCTGAAAACGGTAGAAGCCAAACTAGAAGCAACTGCTGATGAGAAACAAAAAGTAGCGCAGTTTTATCAGACTAAATACATTTTAGGCTTCTGTTATAATGCTGCTCTGTGCAGGCTAATAACACACAACATTTGAAAGCTCCTTGCTGGAAATGGAGGGTGTGTGACGTCATCAGCATGAACACACAACGCATGTGCAGTCTTACTAGTTAAAATCGATGATTTCTCTGGATTTGAATGTTCTTTGAAACATTTGGGACAATCGAAGTTCATAAGTCAACAAAATATATAAATCTGTTCTAGTGGACGAATGGCACAGTGGCTCAGTGGTTAGCACTGTGGCCTCACAGCAAGAAGGTCACTGGTTCGAGTACTGGCTGTGCCAGTTGGCATTTCTGTGTGGAGTTTGCATGTTCTCCCCGTGTTGGCGTGGGTTTCCTCCGGGTGCTTCGGTTTCCCCCACAAGTCCAAACACATGCGCTATAGGGGAATTGGGTAAGCTAAATTGTCCGTAGTGTATGTGTGTGAATGTGAGGGTGTATGGGTGTTTCCCAATACTGGGTTGTGGCTGGAAGGGCATCCGCTGTGTAAAACATATGCCAGAATAGTTGGTGGTTCATTCTGCTGTGGTGGCCACTGATAAAAAAGGGACTAAGCAGAAGGAAAATGAATGAATGAATGTTTCTAGTGGTTTTTGGACATTTTAATGAAATAATCTGACACACTCTGCCTTTAAAAATCCTTTTCTAATAAGCATACTTACAATTCATTGCCTTTTGCTTTAGCATTATGCAGATTTGCAACTAATTGCCTCTCTCATTATGATTTACAGAGGTTTAAATGCTTCACATATCCCTTTCATCAAAATGAGCAGCGGTCGAAGTAATTAGTTTGGCAGTAATTGTTACCTCCACAGGAGTTGCACGTGAATGTGTTTGAAATCATCCTGTATTATTAAAAACATACAATATACAGTTCATCTATACGGTATTTAAGCATGTAGTCAAAACCACAGATTGTGAAATCAGCACTTGGATAGCCCACAGTGGATGCGAGGTTAAGAGAGGCGGTAATACTCTAGAAGAAGTGTTTTTCTCCCCACAACGGAGCGGCGCAGGAAAACATTCATTAACCCAAAGGGAAATGCCACCATCCTGCTGTTTTTCACACGTTCAGAAAAGATTTGCATTATTACATGCTGCCATAGTCTTCTTGCACGCCGACTTAAACCAAATTACACTCCAAAAATGACTTTTGCTGCTTGTTCAAACTACTTATTGAAAATGAGTTGAAGTTTGTTTGGGATAACTTTGGTTAACCGACTTATCCTCAAGTCATCCCAATGCTATACGATCAACTTTGTTTTGTGAAACACAAAATAAGATGTTTAGCAGAATGTTCACCCTTCTCTTTTGCATATAATAAAAAGCGAATGGTGAGCAGTGGATGTATCTGACTGTCAAGCTCCAATAATCAATTATAAGTCATTTAAAAATGCATTTTCATATCACATATATGAGATTTGACAGCTATATTGAATGGGGCACTTTTAAGTGTTTACCAATTTAAAGTTCAAACTGTTTCATAAGTAATAATAAATTAAATAAATAAATCACAATACTTGAAATGTAATGTACTATAATGTATTTTGTGCAACGCAAGCTCATTGGAAGTATGTGCTTTAGCCTACATTTTTGTGAAACATAAAATACGTTGCTCTGGGTTCGTATCATTGCGCATTTCAGATGACAAATCCACTAGAGGGCGCTGTCTACATTTTTGTGAATTTTAAATATACTACATATAACATACTAAATATACTTAGGGTATGTTTTGTTGTACAATTCAGATACACGTCCTTCTTGTACACTAGCTTGTCATATTGATCAACAGAGAACTAAAACCCAACCAATATTGTTTTCAAAAGCAAGAGAAAAGTGCGACCACAAAGTTTTACCCTTGATTTTACCTTTTATCTCTTTTGTGAAACTGTACTTCACCGTACTCGAATGCGAGCGCTCTGCATCACAAGTACAGCATCTTACAAGGTGAGCTACTGAGCAAACTGACCTCAGCAGGAATGATGTCCAGATATTTGAACACCTTATCATGTCCTCATGCAGTTAATGGAGGTATATGTACTATAGAACACTGAAACCAGCTGATTAATTCAATCAGCTTTTACAGTACAAGAATCCTCAAAGGAACGTCTAAGCTCTCAGTCATCTACTAATTCTAAAGGCCATTTTATATTTATGAGTAAAGTGCAAGTGGATGGTTTACCGAACCCTGATGCACACCTCTCAAAAAAGTGTAACTACATGTTGCGGCGATGCGTAGCAAAAGAGCTGTGATTGGTCGACTTGGAAGTGGTGATGAGTGTGGGCAGGGCCGAGAGCTGTGGGGGAAGGGTGAACCTGGTGGTGTTGAGTGTTGAGTCCAGATGGATACTTGTGTCTTGAGTTTTTTTTTTGTAATTAAAATCGTTGCACGTTCTGTGATTCCTGCCTCTTCCTTGAATGCGTGCGAGTTTGATCTACTCTTATTTACTTACCGTGTAAACTCAAAACACCCATGAAGAAGCTCAACACAGAGGAACATAGAAACTTCACTGCATGCTAGCATTTCGGAAGAAATTGTCAGAGCAACACAAACACGGCATACATTTAAATCAGCTTTAAGGAGAATTTAACAAGACTTTGTGATAAAACAAAAGAAAGAAACAATGCTTTGTCTACCCGCTGAGAGACTCTGATGCTCAGAGAATGCTAATAAGACGAGCTGCTGTGAAAACACACACTTGGGGTCTCCGTTGTTTGTTCTACTGTGTCAGTTTTAAGCTAGAAACAATGTTTAATTAGGCAGAGATCCAGGACAGACTGTGCTCAGATTTAGCGACGAGGCTTAAAAACTGCCAGATTACATTACAGCGGTCTCCTGAAGCAATGCTTTACTATACATGTGTTGTGACCATTGAAGTGTGATTAAGTCAACAGTCGTGGATACAGTAAATCAAAGTTACTTGGTTTTCTCCATATTTGGGTGTTCCAGCAAATATGGCCATCAATAAATTCGGTTACCAAATCAAATAGAGTTTTTATTATTTATTTGTGTAGCTAAAATATCCACGTACACATTGTATGTTTCAGAAGTGAGGACTGCAATTTGATTATGGGAGTAATTGATAAGGGAAATTATTTAATTATTAAACGTGTCTGGGCGTCACGGTGGCGCAGTGGGTAGCACGTTCGCCTCACAGCAAGAAGGTCGCTGGTTCGAGCCTCGGCTGGGTCAGTTGGCGTTTCTGTGTGGAGTTTGCATGTTCTCCCCATGTTCGCGTGGGTTTCCTCCGGGTGCTCCGGTTTCCCCCACAAGTCCAAAAACATGTGGTATAGGTAAATTGGGTAGGCTAAATTGTCCATAGTGTATGTGTGTGGATGTTTCCCAGTGATGGGTTGCAGCTGGAAGGGCATCCGCTGCGTGAAACATATGCTGGATAAGTTGGCGGTTCATTCCGCTGTGGCGACCCCAAATTAATAAAGGGACTAAGCCGAAAAGAAAATGAATGAATGAATGAATAAACGTGTCTCTCCTGAAATGGTGTTAGCCAGCATTGTTAATGGATCTTGTATATTTGTTATTCACTATTTTTGACCAAAGGAATATTGACAACCAAAGACTGGTTAAGGGCATGGGTTTTAACTAAACCACCATCATCAGAGGGTTAATTATTTATTTTTTTTATTTTATTTTTTTTATTAAGTCAGCAGAAATAAGCTCTTTTTAATGTGAAGTGTGTCTCGGGACTAATCTTGACATTTAGATGTATTGCTCTTTTCTTTTTGCATTATTGATACCTTTTGGATACTAGTTCTTTATTAAATAGATGGATAGATGGATGGATGGATGGAAATAAGTATAGGTGGGTGGATGGATGGATGGATGGATGGATGGATGGAAATAAGTATAGGTGGATGGATGGATGGATGGATTGATGGATGGAAGGAAATAAGTGTAGATAGATAGATAGATAGATAGATAGATAGATAGATAGATAGATAG
>CAIGQV010000889.1:364744-389593 GCA_903798115.1 Danio jaintianensis
CATCTCAATTTAATCCAGGTCAGGACTTTACCTAGGCCACTCCAAAGTATTAATTTAGTTGTTTTTCAGCCATTAGTAATATGCATTGCTAAACACTTCATTTTTACAACTTTAAAGGCGACCAAATAGTGTCCAATCCTACCAATGGAATGTATATTTAATCAGATTTAATGTGATGTAATTTCAATTTCCAAAAATGTACACTTATGGTTTAGTGTTACCAGTGTTGCCATGACAGCACAGTAGTGCTATTGCAAGCAGCAGGAACAAGTATGCTACATAGAAGTATCCTGTTCACGCATTATTTGACACAGAAAAATGGCCTTTGCATAAACTCTAAAAAATGCTGGGTTGTTGTAACCCAAGCTTGGTTCAAATATGTACAAACCCAACCATTGGGCCCAAGACCGATTACTTACTGAAGCTAAGCAGGGCTGAGCCTGGTCAGTACCTGAATGAGAGACCACATGGGAAAGCTAGGTTGCTGTTGGAAGTTAGTGAGGCCAGCAGGGGGCACTCAACCTGCGGTCTATGTGAGTCCTAATGCCCCAGTATAGTGAAGGGGATACTGTCAGTGAGCGCCGTCTTTCGGATGAGAGGTTAACCCGAGGTCCTGACTCCCTGAGGGCATTAAAAATCCCATGGCACTTCTGGTAAAGAGTAGGGGTGTAACCTCGGTGTCCTGGCCAAATTCCGTCCATCGGCCCTTACCCATCATGACCTCCCAATCATCCCCATCCACTGAATTGGCTCTATCACTGTCTCTCCACTCCGCCAATAGCTGGATACACGATAAAATGCGCTATATAAATACACATTACATTACATTGGGTTAAAATGTCATTTAAATGTTACTGAAAAATGAACCCAGTGTTGGGTTTGTCAATATTTGACCCAACATTGGGTTATGACAACCCAGCATTTTTTAGAGTGTAGTACATTGAAATGAATTGGTTGTATAGTGCAGTGCTTACCCATTGCGATACCCATTACCTATTTTTTTCAGCTCATATTTTGAGCCATTCTACTGCTTCGGTCGAAAATTGAAAATAATATAATAACATAGGACCATGACACATATTATGGGACAGTAAAAAAAACAAAGTGATCTTCTGCTTTAACTACAGTGTTATTAGGGCAAAATCATCCATTAATAATCATTCAAAGCACTGTAAGATTGGGCTGCGGGCTTCGTCTGAGCCAAATCAATACTTCCGACTGGCATAAAATCGGCACACGGCCCCCAAGACATTTGCTCCATGAGCGGTATTGACAAAAGCTTCTCGCAGAGGTTAAGTTTGACAGACAACACTTCCCACAACAAGACGGCCTGTGTACAAGGGATTGACATCTGACAGCGCACAAACGATTGAAGAACAGGGGGACTGTGGGTAAATACCGAACAGCACATCAGGCAAACACACTGCTTTTTCATATACCTGTCAGGCTTTTTATTTATTTTTGAATCTGTCTGATGTAGAGAAAACATGCAAAATACACTTTTTATGTGTTTCTCTTGTGGGACTTTATTAGTTTGGTTCTTTTTTAAAGGCTGTTTCTTTTTCAATATGTGTTTTTTGGTAAGTTTACTTGAAGTTTGCTTATAAGACTGCCATGACAGCGTTATATTCATATCAGTATTCTGTTTTCTTTAAAACAAAATAAACAGAGGGATATGATTTCAATCTGCAACATCTACAAAAATACTGTACACTCACAGGCCACTTTATTAGGTACACCTGTGCAACTGCTCATTAACGCAAATTTTAATCAGTCAATCACATGGCAGAAACTCAATGCATTTAGGCATGTAGACATGGTCGAGACGATCTGCTGCAGTTCAAAGTGAGCATCAGAATGGGGAATAAAGGGGATTTAGTTGACTTTGAACGTGGCATGGTTGTTGGTGCCAGACGAGCTGGTCTGAGTATTTCAGAAACTGCTGATCTACTGGGATTTTCACGCACAACCATCTCTAGGGTTTACAGAGAATAGTCAGAAAAAAAGAAAATATCCAGTGAGCGGCAGTTCTGTGGGTGCAAATGCCTTGTTGATGCCAGAGGTCAGAGGAGAATGGCCAGACTGGTTCCAGCTGATAGAAAGGCAACAGTAACTCAAATAACCACTCGTTACAACTGAGGTCTGCAGAAGAGCATCTCTGAACGCACAACACGTCCAACCTTGAGGCGGATGGGCTACAGCAGCAGAAGACCACACCGGGTGCCCCTCCTGTCAGCTAAGAACAGGAAACTGAGGCTACAATTCGCACAGGCTCACCAAAACTGGACAATAGAAGATTGGAGAAACGTTGCCTGGTCTGGTGAGTCTCGATTTCTGCTGCCACATTCAGATGGTCGGGTCAGAATTTGGCATCAACAACATGAAAGCATGGATCCATCCTGCCTTGTATTAACGGTTCAGGCTGGTGGTGGTGGTGTAATGGTGTGGGGGATATTTTTTTTTGGCACACTTTGGGCCCATTAGCACCAATTGTGCACCGTGTCAACGCCACAGCCTACCTGAGTATTGTTGCTGACCATGTCCATCCCTTTATGACCACAGTGTACCCATCTTCTAATGGCTACTTCCAGCAGGATAACGCACCATGTCATAAAGCGTGAATCATCTCAGACTGGTTTCTTGAACATGACAATGAGTTCACTGTACTCAAATGGCCTCCACAGTCACCAGATCTCAATCCAATAGAGCACCTTTGGGATGTGGTGGAACGGGAGATTGGCATCATGGATGTGCAGCCGACAAATCTGCAGCAACTGCGTGATGCTATCATGTCAATATGGAGCAAAATCTCTGAGGAATATTTCCAGTACCTTGTTGAATCTATGCCACGAAGGATTAAGGCAGTTCTGAAGACAAAAGGGGGTCCAACCTGGTACTAGTAAGGTGTACCTAATAAAGTGGCCGGTGAGTGTATATAAAATATAAATTATTATATATAAAAAATATTATTTTTATTAAATATTATCATCCAGTGTTCAGATTTTTGTACTAGAAATGTATTCAAATTAGTAAATATTTAATGAAATCAACTCGTCATTTGCATAATTAAACATAACATTTTAGAAAACTTTATTTGTGCTATTCTTAACGTAATCAACCACCTGCAAAACTACGGTGATAACCATTAGTTAATGTTTTTACCATTTTGACCAGCAGTATTTGTTTTGCCTTACACTACTTCAGTCTGTATAATAGAGTGTACCTGTCAATTCCAACCACTATATTGCCTGTCTAAACCTGTTCTGGAGAGACTAATGTACAGCGACAGAAGGATGGGAATGAAGGTGTTTGATTGATGGAGAATGTCATTTTGGGGTCCATCTGTCATGACCTGTCATCCTCCAGAATGACAGCTGAGAATCCGTAAACACACGCTTTTCTCTCTCCCTTCCATAAACACTTGTCGTTCTGCCATGAGCGGTCGCCTAGCAACAGCACACACTCCCAGATTGTTTATGACGCTCTGAAAAATAGTTGAGCGGATAAGGAGAAGGAAAGACGAGAGAGCACGAAGTGGAAAACACACTTTAGTAGGGTTTCTATTTAAGTTCAGCTAATGTGAATAAACAACTAGTGAATTCTGAATCAGTTTGGGCTCCTGCGTAAGGAAAATTTGTGTGTACTGATTGATTTTTTTGGGGGGGGGGGTATCATTTCAATACTTGTTCCACTTTGCTGTTATTAAAACTATACAGATTATTGGAACTAAACTGCAAAATAGTACTTCTTAAATTATTATTCTTACATAAGATGTGAAAGATAAACACCTTTTCAATATATTTTTAGCTGACTGACCTATGCTTTAATGAACAGGAGAAAAAAATAACTAAATAAATAAGGGTATTCCCCAATAGCCTTCTGGGGCAGTAGGAAATAACTCCGCCCCTTATCATAACCGTCACTGGGGGTGTGACCAAATTGTTTGGAAACACATGAGAGATGGAAAGATTCACAATTGTGTTGTTGTTGTTTACTTTAAACTCATCAGTGCCACTTGGTGAATTCCAATACGTAAGTGACTGGAACTGCAGTTCATCAACTGGCCACTAGAGACTGGCTCCAAAAGGTAGTCGATCCCATAGACTCCCCTTGTTAAAATTCCCATCTTTACAGCAGAACAAAATGTGTTTACAGCCTGGTACAAAAATGATTTTGGTGTATATAGCTTAAATGAACCTTCATGACAACTTACAGGGGTGATTGTTTTGGTAACTTATCTGTCTGATTTATATCACGCATTAAAATTGTGCATAATTAAGGGCCACTTGAGTGACAGCGCTCGCCATCACATCATCTTAACTAATTATAATTTCATTTATCATTTAAATGCTCTCCAGAATCTGACAGATTAGCTGTAGTCTATAAAACGGGTCACCTGATTTTTCAGCCTAGCTTTACAAACACAAAAACTACATTTGAAGTATTCGGAAAAAGCGTTTTCTTCCTGTTGACAAATGTCATGAGAATAATGCTCAATGTGGCTTTTCCCCCCAACGTTCTTCAGTCTTTCAAAAGAAAGACCCTCAAACAGGCTCGAAACAAATGGAGGATGAGTAAATGATGAAATTTCTTTTTTTCATTTGTTAAATCTCGGTTTAATCCACTATATGTTTCTATAATGTATTGCATCGTTGGCTACGTATCAGTGTCCTCAGTATTTCAGTGAATGAATTACTAATACACTTTTATATATGTTACTGCACCAACAACACTGTTTAATAAAAACTAAAATTTTTTGTCATTGGCTGTATATTATATCGGATTTAGCCAATGCTATAAGTATTGCCACAGATAATAAAATTTAATTCAGTTAGCCAACACACTAAACTGCAAACAAACATCTTCTGAAATATATATTTTGTTGACTTTATAAAACTACAAAAAAATGAACATTCAATTTAAATAAGCATATTTAACAATAGAAACATTTTATTAGGTCTATCGAATACTTTTGATGTATCCTGTCAATAGTTGGGTTTTTAAAATTATTATTAATTAATTTTACAATGCATGTAGAGTGTTCTAAATTAGCTTCATGATTCGAAATAAGAACCCTTGGTATCACTTTATATCTGATCTGATGTCCCTTGTGAACATTTCATTGACTACGTATAAGTTAAATTGCAACTACATACAGTGGGTGACACTTCAAAATGACTATTACCGCTGAGTGTGGCGCCGCCGCGGTACTGATTAAGAACATGTTTTTAGGTGTAACAGCAGTTTGCGACTATGCCACCAGGGGGCACAAAGGGACGAGATGCGAATGAACAGAAATATACAGTAGCTGTAAATACCCTGCAACTTGTAAATGAAGATGGAAATAATGAAACAAAGCATTTTAATTCCTTCATTAATTATTAAAAACTTGTTAACAAGCTTTATTATCATTGTAAACTTGTTAAGTGCAATGAGGATTCATTTTGGAAATTAAAACTAAAGAAATAAAAGACAACTAAAATGAAAGTGCAAACATATACACACACAAATAAATAAATAAAATAATAATAAAAATTAATAAATAAAAATTAATAAATAAATAAATAAAATAATAATAATAATAAAATTAAATAAATGAATAATAATAATAATAATACAAATAAATAAATAATAATAATAAATAAAATAAATAAATAAATAAAGCAGTGTTTTAGCATATACATACACAAATAAATAAATAAATAAAATAATAATAAAAAATAAATAATTAATAATAATAAAATTTAATTAATTAATTAATTAATAATAATAATAATAAAAATAAATAAATAATAATAATAAAAAAATTAAATAAAAAAATTAAATAAATGATACTAATAAAAAATATAAATAAATAAATAAATAAAGCAGTGTTTTAGCCTAAATATAGAGAGATGTACAGTGTTTGTTATTTTAAAGTGATAGGACTAAGACAGTCAATAAATAAGCTTTTTCATTCACGTTTTCATTTACATTTTCTTTGTTGATTATATTTTACTTGCTCATTTTATGTCTTAATTATTGTACATAAATAATAAATGAATAATTAAATGGCCCTAAATAATTATTTATTTAAAGAAATTACCAGCGAAACACAGAAAAACGGTCCGGCGCGTGGTCTAAAGGGCTCTTAAGTTAAATGCTACTTCATCATAAGCATAAAAATAAAAATAAAACGACCTACCTCTCAAGCAGATCACTAAAATGATAAAAAAAAACAATTTTGCCGCAGGACGTAAATTAACTCTGTACCAACTAATTTTGAACTTCTCTAATGAGAATCAGTCTGTGTGTAGTTGTGATGTAACTTATAATCCACAAAATGTGTTAAAGGGACAATCAAAATAAGAGGTAACCTGTTCATTTAGGTGATGGTTACACATATTCCATGCACTACAGTAATAACAATGAATTATGCATAATTACATGTTACTTACCCTAAACCTAACCCACATTCTAACCCTAAGCATATTGTAATTAATTAATATCACTCAGTTAAATGAATGCAGCTATATCACCTTAAAATAAAGTGTAAGCAAATAAAGTGATACCGAATCCTTTTTAAAACAATATGTAGAGTTGATAAATATTTTGGGTTAAAATAAAACCTTGACTGGCATTCAATTGGCGATGTTAACAGTGTCTTGCTTTAGAAAAACTGCACAACGCAGCTTAAAGAATTAAATATATTGTGTCTTTAAACAGCCCTATAAATAGTACAGCAGTCGAGCCCTATCGATTTAAGCCTGTTGATCAGGAGGCACCTGAGAAGTGAAGCTAGGCTTACATGACGGTGTTGATGCCAGAAAGCTGCTGGAACATCTGCAGTCCACAGCCCACAATAAGAGCACGGCGAGCCGGAGGGAAGGTCAGCATGCGCCAGATCACCGGGCCCTCTGCAGAAACACATGTAAACACATATTTACGTCATACATGCATCAATGGAAAGAGTGACTCAGATGTCTTATTAAGAAATACCTCAGTTCCCCTGTTAAATCCCTATTTATACTTAATCAATTAAATGAGATCTGAGAGCTACAGAGGAGTCAAGAGCGTAGGATGGTATTCGATTTGCGGATCAAAAAATAAAGCTCTTTCCGTGCTTCAAAATATATGCAAAATAAGAGGAAATGAGCAAATGGCAAATGTAAAAATACTCAAAAATGTGTGTCAACGTTTTCAAACTGTTTGATTTGATTTACCAAAGTCACACAAGTGGCAATTTCACATCGGTCACATTATAAAATAAAATATTATTGTTATTCCAACAAATATTGTTGAGACTGGTGAGTGGGCTTGACAAACCACCAGTACAAACACTCTTCTCTCCCTATAAAAACACTGCTAAATGCAAATGTAGCCAATGTATTTGTTTAAAGATTGATTTGATTCAACTTAAAATTTTAAGGGAGCAACTTGTTTTTAGATTAAAGTGTATGAATCACACAATGAAGAAGCCTTTGAGTAAATTACTTTCTATTTTGTATGGATAATTCATTCAAAATGAATTAAATATGTTTTGAAATAGTTTGCCGTTCAAATATTTTGAATAGTAGATATCAATTAATATTTGGACAGATTATTATTATTATTATTCATTCATTCATTCATTTTCTTTTCGGCTTAGTCCCTTTATTAATCTGGGGTCGCCACAGCGGAATGAACCGCCAACTTATCCAGCATATGTTTTACACAGCGGATGCCCTTCCAGCTGCAACCCATCACTGGGAAACATCCATACACACTCATTCACACACATACACTACGGACAATTTAGCTTACCCAATTCCCCTATAGCGCATGTGTTTGGACTGTGGGGGAAACCAGAGCACCCGGAGGAAACCCACGCCAACACAGGGAGAACATGCACACTCCACATAGAAATGCCAACTGACCCAGCCGAGGCTCGAACCAGCGACCTTCTTGCTGTGAGGTGATTGTGTTACCCACTGCGCCACCGTGATGCCCATTATTATTATTATTATTGTTTATTTATTGATTTATTTAGCGTAAAATAACCAAAGCCATTTTTATATTAATTTCTTGAAACCAAAACACCAATGTTTTAGCCTCAGAAGTTCTAAGAAGTCAATATTTGTTGGAATAGCTGAAAACATGAAAGTTTGAAAACATTTCATTTGAAATTTGAAGGAAATGCTTGAAATAAATGAGAATTTGTTCATTCATTTTGGTTTGATAGTTGTTTATCTATGAGAAATATACTGAATATGCTTGAATATATATATAAATATATATATATATATTTATACACTACCTGACAAAAGTCACTGATCCCAGTTGTAAGAGCAACAAATAATAACTCGACTTCTAGTTGATCATTTGGAAAAGTGGCAGAAGGTGGATTTTTCCCATGAATCATCTGTTGATCTGCATCCCAATCATCACAAATACTGCAGAAGACCTACTGGAACCCGCATGGAGCCAAGATTCTCACAGAAATCAGTCAAGTTTAGTGAAGGAAAAATCATGGTTTGGGGTTACATTCAGTATGGGGGCGTGCGAGAGATCTGCAACATCAACAGCCTGAGGGATCAAGACATTTGTGCTGCCCATTACATTACAAACCACAGGAGAGGGCAAATTCTCCAGCAGGATAGCGCTCCTTCTCATACTTCAGCCTCCACATCAAAGTTCCTGAACGCAAAGAAGGTCAAGGTGCTCCAGGATTGGCCAGCCCAGTCACCAGACATGAACATTATTGAGCATGTCTGGGGTAAGATGAAGGAGGAGGCATTGAAGATGAATCCAAAGAATCTTGATGAACTCTGGGAGTCCTGCAAGAACGCTTTCTTTGCCATTCCAGATGACTTTATTAATCAGTGATTTGAGTCATTGCAGAGATGTATGGATGCAGTCCTCCAAGCTCATGGAGTCAGACACAATATTCATTCTGTTTCCACTGCAGCATGACTTTATATTCTATACTGGACATTATTTCTGTTCAGTGACAAGACTTTTGTCTCAGCAAAGTCAGACCTTACTGTCCTAATGAAATAGTTAAAAATCAAGGCATGATCATATTTTATTGTGGTAAAATAAGCGTAATCTAGAGGCCTTTGCCTTTCATATAAGCCACTTCTGATACCAAATGATCAACTAGAAGAAGTTATTATTTGTTGTGCCTAAATCTTGAATACTTTTGTCAAGTAGTATGTGTATATATATATATATATAAAGTGTGTTTTATAAAAAACACAGTTTTGTGACCTTGTAATACGTGTAATACCATGAGCTTTTCTAACACTATAATAATAAAATAAACTAATAATTATGGATAAACATAATTTTTAAAACCAAATTATTATCTCTCCAAAGCATGAAGTTAAAATTTAAATTCACTTTAAATTAATAAATCTGTGGCACTTCATTTATTTATTGGTACATTCATCTTTTATTTCTAAGAGAATTACAAACATTTACAGTGAACACCAAGAGAAAAAAATAAACATAATGAGAAATATGAAGAGAAAAATATGTGCACAGGTGTTTGGAAACGACATGAGGATAGGAAAATGATTACCGAATTTTCATTTCAGGTTGTATTATTCCTTAAAGTCCTTATACGCTCACAGATAAAGGCCTGCTGGGAGTGAATCGGTCCTGTGTTTGCTTGATATTATTGTCAGAGGACGACTGGATTTTCTCCAGAGACGCTCATTTGATTACCTCTCCAAACTCAAATTCATGAAGCTCTCAGATTGAGACTGAAGAGAGGGAAAAAAACACTTAGTGAGCCGCTAACTTCATTCGCTCAGACATGCAATCCTTGCTTCCAAAGGAAACCGCTGAAACATCCGCACGCTTCTATAATGTGATTGCATTGGGTTTAAGAAAGACATCTGTCTCCTCTTTAACCCTTCTGTTGATTTTACAGGTCCAAAACTGATTGAATGTTGATGAAAAACTCCGCACTGATGAGGGAAAACCAAGACATTCACAGAGTTTGTGATGAAGATGAGGTCGTTTCTTAATGCAAAATGGATTTGAGAGTTGAACATTAAAGGGTCATGAAACACCAAAACACATTTTTTGAGATGTTGACAGTCATATATGTGTCCCACGCTGCTAAAAACACTATAAGGACAGATACATTTCACTAATAATTGAAAATTGGTTGTTTTTGCGTTGCTTAGAAAGAAATTTTGAAGCAACGTCACAGCCATGAGATCCTTGTGTAAATTCCAGCATGGAGACTGGATGTTTGCACCGGCCCGTACAAAGTGACGTCATTAAGCTTTCAGCATTAATTCATGAGAAAGACTTCCAAGTGTTTCCAGACCGCCAATCAGCGCGCTCTATTTTGTATGAGGTGCAACTTCATTAATATGCATGATGTAGCTTCGAAGACCAAGGCCAACCGTAATTCAAACTAATGGAAGACGAAGAATTGTTTGGAGACATGGGTCATCAGTGTTGCGTTTATAAATGTGCTGCAACGAAGGTTTTGTTTTCCGTTCCCCGCTATGAGAGCGCAGCTGGACTCACATTGTGTGGATTACAGTGGTCTGCTAACACGTGACATAAATACGTTTGTAAGGAACATTTTTTACCCGAGAGCTTTTCGCATCTGGAAATGGTGAAATCCGGATTTGCCACTCGTCTTCTTTTAAAAAAGACGCGGTTCCAGTTGGTGTGTGATCAGTGTTCTTTATGTTTATTCAGATGGCAAAGTTAGTTAGTCTTTCAGTTTTTAAAGACATACCTTAGTCAAAATGATTTGGTTACAGTACGTTAATATCACTACAATATTATGAGCTGAAAGATCCGCTGTACATGCTGCTCTCCGAATGTAAACACCTCAATCAAACTATTACCGTCGTGTAGGATTTTCGCCACATTTTGTGACAGGATAGTCTATACACACACGGCTTTCTGACGCGACCTACCGAGTGCATCTAAGTTACCGAGAAATGCAGAGGTTTTTTTTTTCTCCCATTCGCCGTGCGGTATCAAACATTCCATTAAAACTACACTCTTCCAGCAGTTCCTCGCATCCAATATCTCGTTTGTCACGGGGGGCATGCATGAAATGTTCCTGAATGAAAGTGAAAGTGCCAAACTGCAGTTAAAGTCGACAAATTAAGAATTTGGCAAATAATTTGATTACTGATGTCCATGTAAATGCAGTCACTGTCTTTCTCCCCTGTGTCTGTGTGTTGTTTTGCCTCTGTGAAAATCAGCCTGTGCTCGAACTGAAAACTCCCATTTTTATGCAAACCCTTCCCTCTTTCCCTCCCCCGGCACTCCCACCTAAACAGAGCTGGACTCTCCCACTTTCCTGACTTTTTTTAAACTAGCGGTGTGAAAACACCTTGCTGAGACAGGGGGGGGGTTGCATGGCCCTTTAAAGGGGACCTTTACAGGATGTAAATTCACTCTCTTATGTCCCTAGAGTGTGTATGTGACGTTTCAGCTCAAAATACCCCACAAATAATGTTTTCTAACTCTCTGAAACTGACCCTTTAAGGCTTTGATCCTAATTGTGGCGTTTTGGTGACTGTCACTTTAAATTCAAATGAGATTGTGCTCTTTTCAAAAGAGGGCGGAGCTACAAATGCCTGTGTGCCAGTATAGTGGCAGATTCAAAAATAAGACTAAGGTCCTATGCTAATGAGGGGAGAGATGGTCACTAGTGGGCGGGGCTTTCCCCCTCTGATGACACGTACAACGGGAGAATGTCAATCAAAGTGTTTCTGCAGATATATATAATAATAAAATATAATTTTAATAAATAAAATGAATCAATTTTTACCATTTAAAAGCTGGTTATATTCACAGACCTGTGTTTATCCCCTTATAAAAGTGACTTTTGCATAATAGCTCCCCTTTAAGCCTAAAAAGTTTCAAAATTTGACACATATGCTGGGGCACCAGAAGCAAAAGTAAAAATGTAATATAGAAATGTAATTATTACTCATATATTTCAATCTATGCGAATTCAGTATGGGTAGTAGTAATTAGCATTGGCTTCTCCAATATGAATACAGCCAATATGATGAAGGGCTGCGATCACGCACTTGAGTTTTCTCTTAACCTACTTTACGCTCTTAAATTCGCCGTCATCCTGACAGAAATCTTCTCTTGATCTCTGTGGAAGCCGAGATGTACAGAAGGGTCTCAGCTAAATGTGGAAATTTTTATAATGAGAAGGTAATTCTTTTGCTTTTTGATCCTCACCGTCATGGAATCCCAATTACGTTAAATTGCTGTGACACCAGTCAAAAAAACACGTTTCTTCACTGTCTTCAAGAGCAATTACAGTGTTCACTTTCGACTAGTGTGGCTTCTTTAAGTGAAGGTCATTTTACACATCAATTACTGCTACAGGAGCTCCTTAATGTAAAAAACAAACACTTAACAAACACAGGATGGCTTTATAGGATTTCAGAGCACTTGACGTTCGGGTTTATGAGTTATGTTATGCTGCAGTATAGCATTTTGAAGAACGACACATGAAATAGTAAGAAAAACAAACCGCTATGTATCACATGCAACATTTATGCAAAGTTCATGCAAATATTAGTCTGTTAAAAAACTGAAATGCTTGTAAATGTTATGAAAGGAAACAAAGACTACAGGTCTGTATCTTTACTGAAGTAATGGTATGCTGTGTTCACACCAGAGGCAGCTTGCGTGAATAGATCGTGCTATTCACGTGTAAATAGACGTGTGAACATTTTGGTAGACGTGGATTTGCATCATGGGCAGGGCTTCTGTCTGCCCGGTGACTCTAGCTCTAGCTAACATGGATTTCATTGAGAGAGTAGCTGTGCTTTATGTGCTTTAGGAAGGCTGAAAAACAGTGTATATTCGTTCGGCGCCATGTCTGAGTCCACTAGATGCTTTCAGAGGTGCACTCAGCTCTGTGAGTTCATCAACTCCTCCAGAAACTGTACCTGGACGATGGAGGCTTTCAGCGGTGCTTACGGCTGAGCCAAGCCCAGTTTGATGAGCTAGAGGCAAAAGGATTTCCCCTCGGGACACCAACAACAGGCGCTACGTCATAATCACGCCCCTACAAGAACTAGCTCCTGATTGGTTAACATGGCGCGAATGTCCACTGAAGTTCAGATTTTCCAACTCAAGCGATTTACGTGTCAAACACGCAAAACACTCAACTCGCGCCGCTTCATTTGCGCGAATCATGACGCAGGATGTCTATTCACGTCTTTGCATTGATTTAACATGTAAATCACTCACGCTTGACGCTTCTTCCGCATCTGGTGTGAACGCAGCATAAGGCATACAGTGCTGTGAAAGTGTTAGCTCCCTTACTCATTTATTTTTTTTTCCTTATGTTTGTCACACTTTAATGTTTCAGATCATCAAATAAGTTTAAATATAAGTCAAAGATAACACAAGTAAACATGTCATGCAGTTTGGAAAAGGTTCTTTTTATTAAGGGAAAACTAAATCCAAAACTACAAAGACCCCCCCTCCCGTTATAACATAACTTAACATTGGTTTAATCACAACTGAGTTCAATTTTTCTAGCCACACCCAGGCCTGATTACTGCCACACCTGTTCACAATCAAGAAATCACTTAAATGGGGCCTGCATGAAAAAGTGAAGTAGACCAAAAGGTCCTCAAAAACTAGACATCACGCCAAGATAGGAAAACCAGTAAGGGGGAAAAAACTTTTTCACACCACTGTATATGACAGAAAGTTCATTATTAATCTGGGGTCGCCACAGCGGAATGAATTGCCAACTTATCCAGCATATGTTTTACGCAGCGGATGCCCTTCCAGCTGCAACCCATCACTGGGAAACATCCATACACACTGATTCACACACACTCACTACGGACAATTTAGCTTACCCAATTCCCCTATAGCGCATGTGTTTGGAATGTCGGGGAAACCGGAGCACCCGGAGGAAACCCACGCAAACACGGGGAGAACATGCAACTCCACACAGAAATGCCAACTGACCCAGCCGGGACTCGAACCAGCGACCTTTTTGCTGTGCGGCGATTGTGCTACCCACTGCGCCACTGTGCTGCCCCAAACATTTTTCAATTGATCAAATTCAGTTATTTCTTAGCCACATATTTTATGTAATGTCTCGAAACAAGCAAACTCTAGTTGTATACATACACATTTTTCTCCAACATAGCTTTCCTTTAAAAAAAAAATACAATTGACAAGTTAAAAACTATAATCAACTAAATATATGTCTAGATCAGTGTCCTCACCAGGTAGCTATAAATGCATGGAGAACGTTTTTAAACAAATATTATTGTAAGGAAGATAATTGAACCTTATTGGTAAATACAGTTAATAAAAAATATATTAATAAAAAGTTTTTAAAAAGTTGTTAAAAGTTTATGAAATTATGAATTATTCACAAATTAGTGAAATAGATGCTTGGTGATTGGATTGATGTTGTCCAGAATGGGTAGATTCACATGGACATAGGAAAAAGAAGACCTGTTTAAAACGATTTAACACCTACAATACAATATTTCAGTAAATTTAAGACTTTTTAAGGCCCAAAATGTAGTTAGTTTTTTAAAATTCAAGTCATTTAAGACTTTCTGGGTGCTTTCACACTAGCACTTTTGGTCCGCACCCGGGTTCGTTTGACGTCAGAGTACGGTACGTTTAGCTAGTGTGAACATGTCTTCTGAACTCGGGTGTGCACCCACGAACCGTACCCGAGTCCGCCTGAAAGAGGTGGTCTGGGGTACAGTTCACGCGAACTCCGGTCCGGTTCACTTCTGGTATAAATGCAATCGTATCAAATAACAGAAGTGAACAGCCAACTGTGCAACAAACTATCGTTTTCATAACGTTCATTCGTGTGTGTGTGTGTTTGTGTGTGTGTTTCACGCACTGTACCTTGCTGACAAGCGGGACTGAGCCAAGGCAAACACAGTGATAATGTCTGCTTGTCTTGTCTCCAAAAATATTTTTGCAGCAGACAGACACGAGTCGCTTTCTGTATGTTCAAAACCAAAGGATTCAGTAAAAGCAGAATGACCGCGATGTGCGGACGTCTTTCCATTTTGGCGCTTTGCTTTTGTGTCCGTCACCTAGCAACAGCCGTACACAAAACAGCAGCTCGATGACGCAGGCGTACCGGGGTTCAGAAGGAAAAAAGACAGTGTGAACACAAACCAACCGAGAAGGTGGCAAGGGGGGACAATCGAACTTGGGTACGGTCCAGGCAATTGAACCAAGTGTGAAAGCACCCTTTAAGACACTCTGATAGTTGTGCTGTCCGTTCAATGTCATGGCCAGCAGCACCAGAAAAAAAGACACCAGCTGACCAAACAATCGATAAAGAAACCCATAATCCATAAGGTTGTCAGATAACAAATCACATCTCAAATCTCCATCAGAAATCGACTCAAACCAAAGAAAGATGGCTGATCAAAAAAGCACGTTTGGAATGACAAAAGTCAACATCTGTCCGTCTGTAATCAAGCATGTGCTCACGTTTATTTGCTATACGAGTCGACTGACCATTTGTGTGTCATTATGAGGCAGCTCGATAGAGTACATGAACTTTTCCTTCATAAACACCCCAGCAGCAAAGAAACACTAAGAGGAATGTACCCTTAGACAGTCTGATATCTGCTTCATGTGCTTCTTGTAATGATTTCATTATTGCCACGAACCCTTAGCATTTATGCTAGCAAGTGAGATTTTTGGTTAAAGGTGGCCATTTTTAATTTTTTGTCTCTTGTTGTATCTGAGTTTACAAATAATGTTATATATATTGCAAGACATAAAATACGTAGCTCCGAGTACGTTTCGTTGCACGTTTTAGATGACAAAGCCACTAGAGGGCGCTGTCTACATTTTTGCAAATCTTTAATACGTATGTTTTGCTGTACGTTTCAGATACACGTCCTTCTTGTACACATTCACGAGAAGGCGGGGTTTGACGTACAGATCACCACTGAACTAAACTCTTCCCTAAACCCAACCAATAGTGTTTTCAAAGGCAGACGTAAAAAAGAAATGCACTGCGACAACATAAGTTTACCTTGATTTTACATGCTTTTATCTCTTATTTGGAAGCTTGCTTCAACAGACCAAAACCCGAGCACTCTGCATAACAAAACACAACACTGTACGAAGTGAACTACCAAGCAAACTGAACACGCCAATAATAATAGACACCATTAAGTTGTTTTGTGGTATGCCTGTGTATAGAATATAGTAAATCTTTTTTATAAGTAAAAATCAAGTGGGGCTGCACGGTGGCGCAGTGGGTAGCACAATCACCTCACAGCAAGAAGGTCGCTGGTTCGAGTCCTGGCTGGGTCAGTTGGCGTTTCTGTGTGGAGTTTGCATGTTCTCCCCGTGTTGGCGTGGGTTTTCTCCGGGTGCTCCGGTTTCCCCCACAAGTCCAAAGACATGCGGTACCGGTGAATTGGGTAAGCTAAATTGTCCGTAGTCAGTGTGTGTGAATGGGAGTGTATGGGTGTTTCCCAGTGATGGGTTGCAGCTGGAAGGGCATCCGCTGAGTAAAACATATGCTGAATAAGTTGGCAGTTCATTCTGCTGTGGCGACCCCAGATTAATAAAGGGACTAAGCCGAAAAGAAAATGAATGAATGAAAAATCAAGTGTCTTGTGTTTGGCAATCGCTGAATTTGAAAAAAAAAATGAGTGAACATTTTTTTTTGTTTGTTTTAGCATAAAACAATGCACATAAAAGCTCTAAACCTGCTCTAATAAAAAAAAAGCTCTAATTATCATAGAACGCAGCAGAATGTGTGTCACATTTGCCACAAATGCGTATAATTTGCCTCAATCGCATTTACCGCGCAAGTTCTGCGCTGGAAATTCATCCAAAAAAAAAAAACATTCCTCGGGTAAACTAGGGCAAGTGACACGGTGCTATGAATTTGGAGTGAACCCAGCACAATACCTTCTTTTTTAACTACTGTTTTCAAATGTGTGATCTAAATTTGATCAGCAGCTGCTCGTTTAATCCCTGAAAGATCACAGTTTTCAATTCAAACAGCCATACAATCTTATTTTCGACTGACAGCGATTCAGTATGTTTATTAGAGATTTGACGATCACAAATGTACATCATGTATGTGAATGGTTTCTGTGTTAAGTTCCAGTCACTCTGGTACTCTTTGGCATCTGGTTAGTTATGCGAAGGTGCTCCGGGCGACTGGTTGCTAGGTTTCCAAGACAAGCCCTGGAGACGGTCTGGCTTTTTCTTTCTCACATTTTATTTCATGCGTTTTCTCTCTCTCTAGTGCTGTCAGCGGGAAGCTTTGATCCTTTAAGACCTCTGCTCAGATCTGGAAATAAAAATGTCATATGATTTGATTGTCATAAGGCTGATTCTGTAATTACACGTATATTTGCTGTGCAAAGGTGTTTCAGGCCTTAACAATATAGTACTGTTTATGCTATTTCTAATACAGCTTTTTTTCTGTTGTCTGTATTAGTCAGTGTGTTTTTTTCATCCATGTGTTATTAGGGAATCAAAGTATTCCAAAAAATAAAGTTATAAAGTATGTTATTTTACTTTTCATTTTGTATTGTTTCAATAATTTTATTTATAAATGCCCTAAATAGCAAGATTGTAATTTAAAAAAAATATATTTCACATTCATTTTCTTTTCGGCTTTATTAATCGCCACAGCGGAATGAACCGCCAACTTATCCAGCATATGTTTTACGCAGCGGATGCCCTTCCAGCAGCAACCCATCACTGGGAAACATCCATACACACTCATTCACTACGGACAATTTAGCTTACCCAATTCACCTATAGCGCATGTCTTTGGACCTGTGGGGGAAACCAGAGCACCCGGAGGAAACCCACGCCAACACAGGGAGAACATGCAAACTCCACACAGAAATGCCAATTGACCCAGCCGAGGATCGAACCAATGACCTTCTTGCTGTAAGGCGATCATGCTACCCACTGCGCCACCGTGACGCCCATATTTCACATTAAATTGTTTAAAAACAACGTTTAACTCATGAAAATGTGCACATTAATGTTACATGGATTTTGTTTCTGTAGCGGGCTTTAGTTTGGTTTTTAAAACTGATAACCAATATGAGATAAAAAGTTAATTATTGGATAAAAAAGTTTTTAAAAAGACAAATGTCTTAACCCTTGTGTGCTGTTGGGGACGTTTTCATCCACTCAGGGGTGATTTTGAGTCTTAATTTGGCCATAACTTTTTCTCTGTTGCAGCTAGCAGAATGATTTTTGGTGACAAATCTCCTTTTGACACATATTTTGAGAAAATGCTTTGAAATTTAAAAAAAATCTCAACGATACACACTTGGCAAGATTACTGCCCTTTTGTTATGTTCGGGATAAAAACATCCACTGAATTAAATTGCTGTAAAAATGCATCAGATTAATATTCTTTTCAAATTTTTTTGCATAAATCTGTTCATCAACCTCAGTCCTGATCAAAACTACTAAATTGTTTAGAAAATTACAGGATTTTAACTCTTTAATTGCCAAATTCACAAATGATGTCACTGATTTGGTGGAAAAACACACAAAATGACGTATTTTCAATATAAAAAGTAATTGTGGACTGGATTTTTTTTGACCTTTTATTACAGTCTTGGACATGTGAAACAACATTGCCTTTGATGCATTGTTTTTGATTAATTTTCTTTTTTTTCTCCCTAATTTACTGTTTGTGACTGTTTTTGCCCCATTGACTTCCATTATAACCACATTTTTTGATTGCAAAGCCATGGCATCATGTAATCATGGGTGGTCATGGTGGTTTTCCCTGTTCGGAAGAGGTAAAATTTGTAATTTTTACTGTTGATCATCAGTTGGCACCATTAAGATAGCCCTGCGCAAAAACAGCTTAGTTTCTGGATTTTATATGGAGTATAACAGCAAATTAAAGTGTGTGTATGTTTGTCTGTGAGTGTGAGAGTGACCTTTGTGCACTTACCTTGATGTGTCTGAGAAAATCTAAATATGCATCTCAGCTCTCAGAACTACATGGAGTAAACAAAAACAAAAACTGTGTATTCATGCACCAGCAAATGTGCTTATAATGGAAGTCAATGGGGCAAAAACAGCCACCAACAGTACATTAGGGAGAAAAAATGAAAATCTAACAATGCATTAAGCCAATGTTGTTAATATTCGTTCACATGTCCAAGACTTTGATAAAAGGTTCAAACAAATTCAGTCCACAATTACTTTTTATATTGAAAATACGTCATTTTGTGTGTTTTTCCACCAAATCAGTGACATCATTTGTGAATTTGGCAAGTAAAGAGTTAAAATCCTGTAATTTTCTAAACAATTTAGTAGTTTTGATCAGGACTGAGGTTGATGAACAGATTTATGCAAAACAAAATTGAAAAAAAAAAATGGTCTGATGCATTTTTACAGCAGTTTAATTCAGTGGATGTTTTCATCCCGAACATAACAAAAGGGTAGTCAATTTGAACAATGCACAAGGGTTAAGAAATTATGACGTACACTCAAAAAAGCTGGGTTGTTGTAGTGCAACATTGGGTCAAATAATGGCAAACCCAACTATTGTCATTAAATTTTATATCAGTTCATTTGATATTTAATTAAAAGAAGTAAATTAACCCAATGATGGGTTTGTGCATATTTGACCTGATGTTGGATTAAAACCACCCAGCATTTTTTTGAGTTTACTGTACTTAATCAAAATGATGGCTTTAAAATTCATAATTATTGAATTATTGAACTTCGTCGAAATTATGACTTAAAAAATACCATTCAAATGTGTTTGTCAACTGAATATTTGGTTATATGGAAGCTCAACGAAAACTGAACTTCTCGTCATCTCCGCCAACCCTAAGATCCGTCACAACCTCTCTGTTCAACTGGGATCATCGACCATTGCACCCTCCAGAACAGCCAAAAACTTGGGACTAATAATCGATGACCAGCTAACCTTCACAGATCATATTGCCAACACTGCCAGGTCCTGCAGATTCCTTCTCTACAACATTAGGAAGATCAGACCTTTTCTCTCAGAGCATGCTGCACAAATCCTGGTACAAGCTCTGGTCCTGTCCAGGCTGGATTACTGCAATGCTTTACTCGCTGGACTCCCGGCCTGCACTATCAAACCTCTACAGATGATACAGAATGCAGCGGCAAGAGTGGTCTTCAATGAACCAAAAAGAGCGCATGTAACACCCCTCTTTGTCAGGTTACATTGGCTCCCTATAGCCGCCCGCATCGAATTCAAAGCTCTGCTCATATCCTACAAGACCACCACAGGTTTAGCACCCGCCTACCTTCACTCACTAATACAGACATATTTACCCTCCAGATCACTGCGCTCTGCTAACGAGCGTCGTCTCATGGTGCCGTCCCAAAAGGGTAAGAAATCACTCTCCCGCACTTTCTCTGAATCGGTCCCACGATGGTGGAACGATCTGCCTCTTACAACACGTTTGGCAGACTTTGTGTCCATCTTTAAAAATCGCCTTAAAACTCATCTCTTCCGTCTACACCTGACCCACTAATAAAAATTTTTTTTTTTTTAAAACCCTTGACTGCACTTAGCTCGTATATTGTGTTTTACCTACTCAAGACTAGTCCGATTTCACTTATGTATGCTTTGTTTCCTCTTGTACTGATTGCTTCTGTTGTGAACCTCAATTGTAAGTCGCTTTGGATAAAAGCGTCAGCTAAATGACTAAATGTAAATGTAATAATTATTTTAGTAATCAATTTACATTGCAAAAAATGCTTTCTTTCTTAGAGTTTGTGTCTAGTCCAAATATATAAACAATTCCTAAATCAAGAAACATTTTCTAGACGAGCAAAAAATGTAGTCTTGTTTTCAGAGATAATAAGTCAAAATTAAGTGAGTTTTTCCTTAAAATAAGCTAAATAATCTGCCTATTTACAATTTATGCTCAATATAAAGAATTTGATTGGAAATACATTAATGAAAGCAAACTAAAATCTAATTTCATCCATACCCACAGACTTTTAAACATCAATTTTAAAATCCATTCCAGCAGAATTCCATTCCCTAAACAGTATATTACACCAATTATGACTAAATGTCAACCCTCGGCACTGTATTCTGGTTGGTCTGTAATCTGACAGGTTTATCGCAGGTTTTGTCATATATGGGTCTTCACTTCTTTGGCCTTTTAAAAGAAGAGTGCTATATGTTCCCAGATGCGCAGTGACATTTCACAGGCACAAAGCTCACAGCCATCAGCGATGCAATGAACAAAAGTATATTGTTTGGTGATGGCACCCTATGGCCAGCCAAGCTTCAAAAAGAGTCGAAGCAAAAAGAAGGGGATAGAAATGAGGATTTCAGTCAGTGTATTGTACTGTAAATGACCAGTAACCACTTCCAAACCTCATGTTCATATCAAACTGAATTCAGGCCATGATGCAGCTTTGACCAAAAAGATAAACCATACACTACCTGACAAAAGTCTTGTCGTCGATCCCAGTTGTAAGAGCAACAAATAATAACTTGACTTCTAGTTGATCATTTGGAAAAGTGGCAGAAGGTGGATTTTTCCCATGAATCATCTGTTGAACTGCATCCCAATCATCACAAATACTGCAGAAGACCTACTGGAACCCGCATGGACCCAAGATTCTCACAGAAATCAGTCAAGTTTGGTGAAGGAAAAATCATGGTTTGGGGTTACATTCAGTATGGGGGCGTGCGAGAGATCTGCAACATCAACAGCCTGAGGTATCAAGACATTTGTGCTGCCCATTACATTAGTGCCCAACAATCAGTGATTAGAGTCATTGCAGAGATGTATGGATGCAGTCCTCCAAGCTCATGGGAGTCACACACAATACTCATTCTGTTTCCACTGCAGCATGACTTTATATTCTATACTGGACATTATTTCTGTTCAGTGACAAGACTTTTGTCTCAGCAAAGTCAGACCTTACTGTCCTAATGAAATCATTCAAAATCAAGGCATAATCATATTTTATTGTGGTAAAATAAGCGTAATCTAGAGGCCTTTGCCTTTCATATAAGCCACTTCTGATACCAAATGATCAACTAGAAGTCAAGTTATTATTTGCTGTTCCTAAAACTTGGATAGGGGACAAGACTTTTGTCAAGTAGTGTATTATTGTCAAATCACACCAGAGTTAGTTTGGACGTAAATCGAGACCCATCTTTTCCGACATCTTGGTCTGAATAATGTTTAATGTTAATGTTCAAACGACAGCATTCGCAGTTATATAAAATGAACAACACTAACAGAGCAATCGCTTGATCTTCTGACGTACAGTTTAAAAAAAAGTATGTGAACCTTTTGGGATTACTTGGATTTCTGACAGAAAATGTGTTCTGATCTTCATCTAACTCACAACAATAGAAAAACACAGTCTGCTCAAACTAATACCACACAAACATTATACACTCACCGGCCACTTTATTAGGTACATGTGTCCAAGTGCTCGTTAATGCAAATTTTTTATCAGCCAATCACATGGCAGCAGCTCAATGCATTTAGGCATGTAGACATGGTCGAGACGATCTGCTGCAGTTCAAAGCAAGTATCAGAATGGGGAAGAAAGGGGATTTAAGTGACTTTGAACGTGGCATGGTTGTTGGTGCCAGACGGGCTGGTCTGAGTATTTCAGAAACTGCTGATCTACTGGGATTTTCACGCACAACCATCTCTAGGGTTTACAGAGAATGGCCCGAAAAACAAAATATCCAGTGAGCGGCAGTTCTGTGGGCGCCTTGTTGATGCCAGAGGTCAGAGGATAATGGCCAGACTACTAAGAACAGGAAACTGAGGCTACAATTCGCACAGGCTCACCAAAATTGGACAATAGAAGATTGGAGAAACGTTGCCTGGTCTGATGAGTCTCGATTTCTGCTGCCACATTCGGATGGTAGGGTCAGAATTTGGCGTCAACAACATGAAAGCATGGATCCATCCTGCCTTGTATCAATGGTTCAGGCTGGTGGTGGTGGTGGGGATATTTTCTTGGCACACTTTGGGCCCATTAGTACCAATTGAGCATCGTGTCAACGCCACAGCCTACCTGAGTATTGTTGCTGACCATGTCCATCCCTTTATGACCACAGTGTACCCATCTTCTGATGGCTACTTCCAGCAGGATAACGCACCATGTCATAAAGCGTGAATCATCTCAGACTGGTTTCTTGAACATGACAATGAGTTCACTGTACTCAAATGGCCTCCACAGTCACCAGATCTCAATCCAACAGAGCACCTTTGGGATGTGGTGGAACGGGAGATTGGCATCATGGATGTGCAGCTGACAAATCTGCAGCAACTGTGTGATGCTATCATGTCAATATGGAGCAAAATCTCTGAGGAATATTTCCAGTACCTTGTTGAATCTATGCCACGAAGGATTAAGGCAGTTCTGAAGGCAAAAGCAGGTCCAACCTGTTACTAGTAAGGTGTACCTAATAAAGTGGCCAGTGAGTGTATGATTTCATGATCTTATTGAACATAACATGTAATCATTCACAGTGCAGGGTGGGAAAAAGTATGTAAACCCCTAGGCTAATGACTTCTCCAAGAGCTAATTGAAGTCTGGATCAATGTGAATAGATTGTATGTGTTGGTTAAAGCTGCCCTGCCCTATAAAAATACACACCAGTTTTGACTCTGCTGTTCCCAAGCAGCATTGCCTAATGTGAACTGCGATCAAACATGGCTTTTGCTACAAAATTGAAATGTTAAACTCTGTGTAGTAGAGATTAATAAATTCATCTTCCTGGTATTTAAACAACCCAATGCACATCCTCAATCAACCAGACTCTGAGTCCAACAATTATCAGCTTCTGTGATATTCACACTTTCATATTCACACTAATTACAGCGAGGAAGTACCTATTCATCGACATCTTCCCCAGAACGCCAAGCGTGGGTACAATTCGTGCGACCCTGAGAATAATTCCTTATAATTATGTAGAAGCAAGGCTCTTTATTTGTAAAAGGCAAAAGAGGCCTGGAATATGGTGGAGCTTTCTGCTGTACTCGGGCTTTCATTTAATATTAATAAGACGAGAAAAGAAATCCTACAGGAGAACAGAGGTCTTCACACTCTCTTGTTCTTTTATCCCTTTTTCATCTACCTTTTTAATTACAGACATGCTGTGAATTTGGAGGCAAGATCAAATGTTAATATTGTGAAAGCAGAAATCTGGCATGTACTGCGATATACTGGACAAATTCAGGAAGGTGATTCTTCAATTAGAGGCGCTTCTGGCTGATCTTAAAAACCAAACTGAGATTTTTCTGGGATTTCTGTTTCATCTGTGCTGCTAACAATGGATTAAAACAATAATGAAAAAAACATTTTTAACACATTTAATGCACCTGTTTTTATACAGTTAGTTAAGGAATATGAATGAACTGTAGTTTAATTTTCAGTTAATTTATAATTAAGTTTTTTTTTTTTACAGAACAAACCACTGTTGTCCAATGACTTGCCTAATTAACCTAATTAATCCTTTAAGGTGCACTTTAAACTGAATACTAGTATCTTGTAAGATAATTAGTAAAATATTATATACTGTCACAATGACAAAGGCAAAATATATCATTTATTAAAATTATTATGTTAAATATATGTTTATCTCACTGGTCCTACTGCACCAAACCCGTTCTGAGCTGGGATTGAACCGGCAATTCTTTGCATGGGAGTCGGTTGCTCTAACAAGGAGGCTAAAGACCATGGTCTCTAGCATCTGTCGCTAGAGCACCTTTTGGGTTCAGAGGAGTGAGGTTTACCTGCATAGCAATTCGCTAGCTTGCCTCTGTTACACTCATCCCCTTAAACCTACTCCCATCCCGGACGAGCCCCCACGTGTAACCCACCAGT
>CAIGQV010000889.1:399079-427249 GCA_903798115.1 Danio jaintianensis
CCAGATTCAAATGATCCAGTCAGAGCAAGTCTCCAGTTAATGATTCCAGAGTGATTCTTTATTGAATTGTCAGCTGGAGACTCCCTCAGACTGGACCATTTGAATCAGTGAATCAATAACTTAAGACGCTGATGGGATCATTTGATATGGTGATTCATTAACTGGAGATTTGCTCTGATTGTTTACACTAATAGCAGCTCAAATGTGTACAGTACACTCTTAGAAATAAAGGTACAGGAGCTGTCACTGGGGCAGTACCTTTTCAAAAGATACATATTTGTACCCGAAGGGTCCATAATGGTACCTCAAAGGGACTTTTTAGGTACATTTGGGCACTAAAATGCACCTTTGAGGTACCATTGTGGACTCTTTGGGTACAAATATGTATCTTTTGAAGAGGTACTGCCCCAGTGACAGCTCCTGTACCTTTATTTCTGAGAGTGTATTTACATTATACTACACACAGAAAATTTAATATTGCATTAAAAATCTAATTCAAGCGACTAGAAAACTTTGCTTACATATCATGTCAAAAACAGCACTGGATTTATTGTATATAAATGCACTACTTATTATTATTCATTATTTTATAGACCCATATTATTTACATATGGGTCTATATACTGTATATCTGTTTGTTCTGATGCGATCATAATGAGTGTGTGATTGAGCGAGACGTTGATGATAAGCTATCTGTGATGAAAGCGTAATGTGGGAAGATTGGATCTCAGGCTTTTAGCGCGGCGTGTTAACAAGAAGAGAGAGCATTAGAACACAATGATCCATTCAGGACGTCTGTGATGTTTGCTTTAGCTTTAATAATATAATGCTCGCCGTTCAAATCTACAGCTAATCCTTCTCATACAACCTTTTCTGTGTGTGTTTGTCTTAGATGAGCAGGAATATGAGCTACAAGTATGACAAATGTGTTCTGGAATCATTTATCTGGAACATCTACACTGCAGAAAATGCTTTCTTAGAGTTTTGGTCTTGTTTCTAGCCCAAATATTGAAACAATTCCTACATCAAGAAGCATTTTCTGATCGAGCTAAGAATATTGTCTTGTTTTCAGAAATAATGAGTCAAAATTAAGATATTTTTTTCCTTAAAACAAACAAAATAATCCAAAATAATACCGAAGGAGTAAGTACAATTATATTGTTGAATCAGTGAATCATTAACTGGAGACTTGCTCTGCTTTAATCATTTGATTCAGTAAATTTTTAGCTGGAGACTCACTCTGACCAGATCATCTGAATCATTTAACCATTTGATTCAGGATATTGTTAGTTGACTGGATTATTTGAATTTAGTGAATCATTTAATGGAGACTCTTTCTGCCCTAATCATTTGATTCAGTAAATTGTTATCTGGGGACTCACTCTGATAGAATCATTTGAATCAGTGAACCAAATGATTTGGGCAGAGCGAGTCTCCAGTAAATGATTCACTAAATTTAAACAATCCATTCAGAGCAAGTTTACAGCTAACAATTTCCTGAATCAAATAATAACTCGACTTCTAGTTGATCATTTGGAAAAGTGGCAGAAGGTGGATTTTTCCCATGAATCATCTGTTGAACTGCATCCCAATCATCACAGATACTGCAGAAGACCTACTGGAACCCGCATGGAGCCAAGATTCTCACAGAAATCAGTCAAGTTTGGTGAAGGAAAAATCATGGTTTGGGGTTACATTCAGTATGGGGGCGTGCGAGAGATCTGCAACATCAACAGCCTGAGGTATCAAGACATTTGTGCTGCCCATTACATTACAAACCACAGGAGAGGGCAAATTCTCCAGCAGGATAGCGCTCCTTCTCATACTTCAGCCTCCACATCAAAGTTCCTGAAAGCGAAGAAGGTCAAGGTGCTCCAGGATTGGCCAGCCCAGTCACCAGACATGAACATTATTGAGCATGTCTGGGGTAAGATGAAGGAGGAGTCATTGAAGATGAATCCAAAGAATCTTGATGAACTCTGGGAGTCCTGCAAGAACGCTTTCTTTGCCGTTCCAGATGACTTTATTAATCAGTGATTTGAGTCATTGCAGAGATGTATGGATGCAGTCCTCCAAGCTCATGGAGTCAGACACAATATTCATTCTGTTTCCACTGCAGCATGACTTTATATTCTATACTGGACATTATTTCTGTTCAGTGACAAGACTTTTGTCTCAGCAAAGTCAGACCTTACTGTCCTAATGAAATCATTTAAAATCAAGGCCTGATTATATTTTATTGTGGTAAAATAAGCGTAATCTAGAGGCCTTTGCCTTTCATATAAGCCACTTCTGATACCAAATGATCAACTAGAAGTCCAGTTATTATTTGTTGCTCCTAAAAGTTGGATAGGAAACAAGACTTTTGTCAGGTAGTGTATATATATATATATATATATATAGCCAATTTAGCATTTTCTAGTAAGTGTACTTCAGTTATTTACCAAGAGAATCACCAAAACAGCATGCTTTTGGTCAAACTATGCAAAAAAACCATATCAAAATATTATTTAATTTTGTATATTTAAAATGCTAGATGTGAGATTAGATTAAAGCAGTGAAAATGTTCATTACTTGCAGCTAAAAAATAGATTTAACAGTAAAACACGGTGTCTTCAGCATTTAAATATTCAATTTGTCAGGTTATAAATAAGACTTGCAAATCTTGCCACTCGTGGGATAATGAAGTGGAGATGAAAACAGACGCTTAGGTGTGAGGTGTGAAAAAGGTGTAACACCGCGCACAAAGCACATACTACAAAACACACAGTTGCACAAATGAAGGGAACACATATCCACACATGCAGATGTATTCAGCGAGTCATTAATGCAGTTTATGTTTATTCACTGGAAAAGGCTTGACTCCATCTAAACATCTAAATGTATAAATGTATCTAAATGTATCTAAAAAATACATATTTATTTTATTCACTGCGGTTTTCAATTGAAATGCACACAAACGTTTCACACAAATGATGATTATCGATTATTAAACATTTATTTTCATACAGATCCTTCCGTGATTCACTTCCAAACTCACACCACTTCTACAACAGTGGGTGCTTTGCAAATGAGAACATTCTGACATTCGCATTATATAATCAGCTCCATCCGTATGGCTTTCCAATATAATAAACTTGCAATGTGGCACATTCAGCCAAGAGTCTGCTGAAATATGAGTCATGCTAAAAGAGCGAGAACATATTGTAAAAGCAAGCTGAAATGCCATGGTTGTTTTAGCAAATGTATTTAAACTCATTTTGTGTGCGTTTAGAACTGGTTTGAGTGTATAATAGGTGGTATTAGAGGGAAACATTAAGCATGATTCATTTGAAGGAACACTCCACTTTAAAAACGCTAATTTTACAACTGTCCTAGAGTTAAACAGTTCAGTTTTACCAGTTTTTAATTCATTCAGCCAAGCACTTTTAGCTTAGCTTAGCATAAATCATTGATTCAGATTAGACCATTAGCATCTCGCTCAAAAAATGACCAGAATTACTACAGAAGAATCAAGCTATTAAAGAAATTATCAAAACTTTTTGGATTTTTTTGAGTGAGATGCTAATGGTCTAATCTGATTCAATGCTTTATGCTAAGCTAAGCTAAAAGTGCTGCCGCCAGACCCAGAGATCGGCTGAATGGATTCAATAATGGTAAAACTCAACAGTTTAACTCTAAGAGAGCGGTAAAATGACCCTATTTCCAAAAAAGTGGAGTGTTCCTTTAAAATCATTAAGCATTGTGTATTACTGAAATATATAATAAACTTTTCTTAAACAAAGACCATAAGAATAATTTTGCTTGTTAACCACTGTTTTATATGTTAATTGACCTAAATATATATATATATAATAATTTCAAATACATTCAACATTGGCTTGAGAATGGCTTACGTCGACTAGACTAATAAACTCAAATCCAGCCAATAATTATAATCATTATTAAAGTTGGGAGTCTAGTTTGGGGCGCAAAAAACAACAACAAAAATTAATAATAAAAAAATTATAAACATTTATATTTTTAATAGAGAAATTGACTGAAAAATCCCTTAAAATTGAACTAGCTATTAATAAAAAAATAATGTAATCAGCTTATCATTAATTATTAATAATTATTATTATGAGTATTGTAATTCTCAAGTGGTTCCAAACCTTGAAAAGTGTTTTGTTTCTATTGAACACAAAAGAAGAAAATTAGAAAAATGTTGGAAATTGATTACCATTCACATCCATAATAGAAAACAACCCCAAATATTACGGAGGTCAATGGTAACCGGTTTCCAGCATTTGAAAAAAACAACAACTTATTTTGTGTTCAACCCAAACAAACAAGTGAAGGGTGAGGAAATGATGTTTTTGTGTGAACTATGCCTTTAACTGTAGCCTGGATATCCCTACAAAACAGACACTGTTGGGATTCTAGTTTAAAACTGTTTAAAAAATTCTCTCTGGTTCATTTGGGTTAAGGTTAGGGTTAGGGTTGTGTCTGTCATGTCTGAGTTGTATCTGGTCGCCTCACAGACGGCAGGTTTAACAGTCTCACCTCCTTTTCACAGACAATTTCTCATGACATTTCTTGATTCTCTCCACATCCGTCGTTTCCTCTTCTATTAACACTGCCGTGTTTCACATCAGGGACAATCAAAACAAACACGACAACCTGCAGTCCACACAGCAAGACAGCATATCATATTTACAACCTATAATTCTATTCTCTTGGAAATATGAGTCAGAGCTGATATTATGCAGAGCATATGAAGCGTTTACCGCTGTTAATGTCTGCAGGTACAAGTCCAGTCCATTCATTCTCTGTGGGAGTTGAGTGGCAGGTTTGTGCAGAGGATTGTGGGGTTGACGGCTAACAGGGTGACCCGCAATAGTGTCGAAAAAAGAAATAGTTTTATTCTGTCTTATTAAGCAGCATGTTACAATGTGAGAAACCACTGCAAATGATTCAGTTTGATACTGAGTTTAGGCTCAAGAAGGTTGGTTATGATCAGGTTTTGTTAACACGTAATATAACATGGGTTTTGTTTTAGTAACTAGAATCTACCCTGCTTTTATTTTGGGTTAGAGATCGCAAACTCTATACTAATATACAAATATACTATCATATATCATATCATATATATACTATCAAATACTATCATCAAATCGGTTCAAAGTCATTCATTCATTTTCTTTTGGGCTGAGTCCCTTTATTAATCTGGGGTCGCCACAGCGGAATGAACCGCCAACTTATCCAGCATATGTTTTACGCAGCGGATGCCCTTTCAGCTGCAACCCATCACTGGGAAATCGGTTCAAAGTCACACTGAACGATTTAATTTTGAATTTGATATCTGACTGCATCTCAATCAACAACTCACTGATTCAAATGATTCGTTCAGAGTGAGTCTTTATTAAACGACTCACTTCATTTACAAAATGATTCAAAATGAGTCAAAACAGTAGATCCTGTAGTTGTAAGTGCCCACAACTGATGTTGCTAAATGTAAATTACTATCATATTCATATTTATAATCATATTTGTATAGTAGATTGGATGATCTTTTGCTTTTACACCATTGATTCATGAACAAGCTGAATCTTGTCAAATAATCCCTCAAATCAGCTTACAAGTCACACTGAATGATTCAATTTTGCATTTTGATATCTGACTGCATCTGAAATCAACAACTCACTGATTTAAATGATCCGTACATTTCGAATTCATTCCTCTTTCAAGAAGAACCACAGCAATCACTTTCCTGCAGCTCCTGCTATCACCCACTGCTATCTCAGTCTGGCAATCTGAAATCCACGAACACTGACCTTACACATTTCAAAGGCGAGAGCATGACATTGTCAAAATCCCAGCTGCAGGACCAGAGAATGTGCATGTTTTTTGTCAGAGGTAGAGTGACCATGATGCATTTAAGGTCTTCGGGTTGTGGCTCTTGCACAATCAATTCAGTAAAAAAAAAGGATCATTATATAAAGATTATTGGTTTAACTAAAAACAGATCAGGCGACGCGGTGGCGCAGTGGGTAGCACGTTCGCCTCACAGCAAGAAGGTCGCTGGTTCGAGCCTCGGCTGGGTCAGTTGGCATTTCTGTGTGGAGTTTGCATGTTCTCCCCGTGTTCGCGTGGGTTTCCTCCGGGTGCTCCGGTTTCCCCCACAAGTCCAAAGACATGCGCTATAGGGGAATTGGGTAAGCTAAAATTGTCCGTAGTGTATGTGTGTGAATGAGTGTGTATGAATGTTTCCCAGTGATGGGTTGCAGCTGGAAGGGCATCCGCTGCGTGGAATATATGCTGGATAAGTTGGCGGTTCATCCCGCTGTGGCGACCCCAGATTAATAAAGGGACTAAGCCGAAAAGAAAATGAATGAATGAATGAATAAAAACAGATCAATTAACTTGCGCAGATTAACTGTTCACCTAAAGATTAACAATAGCAAAATACACATCGTAAATTTTGATTTCACACAGACTTTAATCCGGGCTGCATGGTGGCGCAGTGGGTAGCACAATCGCCTCACAGCAAGAAGGTCGCTGGTTCGAGCCCCGGCTGGGTCAGTTGGCGTTTCTGTGTGGAGTTTGCATGTTCTCCCCGTGTTTGCGTGGGTTTCCTCCTGGTGCTCCGGTTTCCCCCACAAGTCCAAAGACATGCGGTATAGGTGAATTGGGTAAGCTAAATTGTCCGTAGTGTATGTGTGTGTATGGATGTTTCCCAGTGATGGGTTGCAGCTGGAAGGGCATCCGCTGCGTAAAACATATGCTGGATAAGTTGGCGGTTCGTTCCTCTGTGGCGACCCCAGATTAATAAAGGGACTAAGCCGAAGAGAAAATGAATGAATGAATGAACAGACTTTAATCCAGGTTCTGTGATATATTCATGTTTTTCAAGCAACATGGTCATTTTAATATCTTTGTAGCTATGATTTAACTGAAGAGAGAACAGTATAGGTTAAGTATAAATTAAAACTTGTACTGTAATTAAACACAAACTACAGAAATGCTTTAATCTTGTATTGTTTGTTCTTTTGTTGAATGAAGGCTTTTTTTTTTGGTCTTAAGCTATATTCTGTTCATGCGTTACTCTAGCATTGTAATGTCTGTTTAAAAATGTATTTTATTTTTATGGTAAAATACCGCTGTCCTGGCGGTTCATTCCACTGTGGCGACCCCAGATTAATAAAGGGACTAAGCCGAAAAGAAAATGAATGAAATGAATGAACACCGTTGTCCTGTTATTAGCTGTGTTATGCTATATTATACATGTAAAAACACAACAAATTAATTGGATTTGCTTGTGTAACAGGATATAACAGGTGTTCTAAAAAATGATAAAGCTGCTCTATGTATGTTTTTGACTCCTCTTATGCATAAACGTATCATAATATGTTTGCAGATATTTCGGAAACATGCTGAGTGAACATTCTTGTTTATCTGAAAAACAATGCTGAAGTCAGATATGCTGCTTTGGAAATGTGCGTTACGTGACGGAACGTCTGTCTTTGTTTTGGTCATTTAACCCGCCCAGTGTCAGTTTAGCCAATTATATTTCAGCACCCCGGGTTGCCTTGGTGGAAAAGAGCATATTTCATTCATTCAGTCAGGAAGACTCTCAAAGTATGCATCCGCAACCAAAATGCGACCTCCGGTGGACAGTAGCAGACTCTGAAATGAGACGCAGATTCAGAGTTCCACATGAGGTTATTATTCATTCATTCATTCATTTTCTTTTCGGCTTAGTCCCTTTATTAATCTGGGGTCGCCACAGCGGAATGAACCGCCAACTTATCCAGCATATGTTTTACGCAGCGGATGGCCTTCCAGCTGCAACCCATCACTGGGAAACACACTCGTTCACACATACACTACGGACAATTTAGCCTACCCAATTCACCTATACCACATGTTTTTGGACTGTGGGGGAAACCGGAGCACCCGGAGGAAACCCACGCAAACACGGGGAGAACATGCAAACTCCACACAGAAACGCCAACTGACCCAGCCGAGGCTCGAACCAGCGACCTTCTTGCTGTGAGGCGAACGTGCTACCCACTGCGCCACCGTGATGCCCACGAGGTTATTAATGAACAAATAATATAAATATTACAATCATAAACATTAGGTGAGCAGGTTACATTGTTCCCCCGTGTCCTAACAACACGCTACGTGACAAGATTTGCAGTGATACGCAATTGGGCTGTTTGCACCAGACGAAACACCACAGAAATTTAAATACAGCCATTCAGAAGCACAGAATAGTGCACTCACTGCACTCCAGCGAAATGGTAAGGTTAATAATATAATGGTTCATTTTATTTTCAAGATCTGAGGTGAACTATCTGCTGCTGCTTTCAGTAGTATGGCAATAAATGTCATGTAAAATGGCTTTCAAACTTGCATTATTAGCATTTAGCACTGAATAAAGCACATGAGGTGTACTTTAAGGTGAATTTCAAAAACTCCTTTTAATATAGAAAATATTCCTTCTATCGCGTGACGCTGCTTTTATTTAGAACATGATTTAAATCAGCCTTAAATCCGCCTTTAGGCTCGATAGTCAGGCTCGCTCCTGTTGGTGTCGTCAATCTGGCAACCTGTGTTTTGAACCAGGAGTGCAATACCTAGTTCAACCACTGGGTGTCAAACTTCCATACGGCACCTTTAAGTATAGAACGTCGAATAACCTTGTATAATTTAGTATATATAACATAGATTATCTTGTATACTGAAGTAAATCCAACACATAATGATTTCTACCAGTGTTGTGGCCAGAATCTTTCAACATGGATGAAGAGCACCTTAATCCTTAAATCTGTGGGTGATGCGCACATTCCTCTCCATATGCACCAGACACTTTCTTATAAATGTTCCTGGGAAAACATTGTGCAATTCTTAGTGTGATTCACTCAGGTGAGTGGGCTTTACAAACCACCTGTAGGAAACACACTCTTTCCTCTCCATATGCAACAAACACCTTCTTATCAACACTCGGTTACATTTATTCATTCATTTTCATTCAGCTTAGTCCCTGATTTGTCAGGGGTCGACACAGCGGAATGAACCGCAAACTATTCCAGCATATGTTTTACGCAGCAGATGCCCTTCCAGCTGCAACCCAGTACTGGGAAACACTCATACACTCTGACATTCACATACCCACTCATACACTACGGCCAATTTTGTTCATCCAATTCCCCTATAGCGCATGTGTTTGGACTGTGGGGGAAACCGGAGCACCTGGAGGAAACCCACGCCAACACGGACAGAACATGCACACAGAACTCCACACAGAAACGCCAACTGGCCCAGCCGGGACTTGAACCAGCGACCTTCTTGCTGTGAGGCAGGTTTCATTTTATTAGACTAACTTAGACTTGTCATGTCCTTTATACATTGCTGCTCTCTCCTGATTTTGAAGAGGATCTTTCATCCTCATTTGTAAGTCGCTTTGGATAAAAGCGTCTGCTAAATGAATAAATGTAAATGTAATAGCTAAAAGCTCAGGGAGACTATGACTGACATGTGATTGGTTGGTAAAAGAGGTTGTATAAGGTCTGCTCAGGGGGTGGATGACTTCCCATGGTTGATAATCGCCCCCACCTACGGCCGAATTAGATTTGCTGGGATGAAACATGCTGCTCAAGTACACATGCTATTCAGTAGTCATTTCCACCCCGCTGTGCTGCTGAATTGACGGTAATGTTGCCTTTCATTGCACTTGACTATTATAAGCTGACTCAGATGAGTTTCGGTTCATGAACACCTGTGACCACGTCTGGCTCTTATTACTGGTGTGCCGTGCATGTGCTTTACGGTATTAAAAAAGAATTTCGTTTCTACCAAGTTGCCCCTTGTGAATGTAAAACGTGCTGTATTTTTTATGTACCACAGTAAGTTGTTCTGGATGAAAACTCTTAGAGGCTTGTTCACTTTCAGCTCTCGAGAGGAAAGTGGGATGTATAAAGACCTCTTCAGGAAGTAGTTAGAGACCTCTGAATCTGAGGTAATTAAGGACAGAACCAATCCACTTTCCAAGATCCTCTTGTCCCTCTTGACATTGCATGTGCACTTCGAAAAGTTTCTTTGTGAAACTAGAATCATTTGGTCTTGTTGCTTGGTTTGATTCTGTTTCTTCCACTTGTTCTTGATGTGCAGTTTTTTATATGCTAAAATACACTATTTAAAGAGGTAAAAGTATTAACTAATAAGTCTTATCCCAGCAAACATGCCAGTGTGGGCCCACTGTGGGTAGGTGTGGGTTTACTGTGGGACAGTGTGGGCAGGACAATCCCACAGAAAAAACCATGTGGGGTAGCCCATGGATTTTGCCCTTTAAGACCCCAACTTGTGTTTTGTGGGAATTGGCAGGTCTTATACTGTATCGTTAACCAGGGCTGCATCAAAATGGAAATGATGGCCAATAAGACTACTCTTCATATTTGGAAGCGATATACAGTAGTCAACATCTGAAGTGGACCAAATCAACAAAAATCTTTCATTTAAGTTGTAACTCTATTGAACAACCCCCATTGATTCCCCCATTCCTTGATCCACTTAAAATGTTGACTACTGTATTGGCCAATAAATGTCCAGCAAGTTTTTGTGTTTAATAGATATACATAATTGTGCTATTTTGTCAAATCATAGACGTCTTGGCTAAAACAAGGCTACATTTGGACAAATCTAATAGACATCTAACAATAGTTTTTGCCTAGTTTTCAAATAGACAGATAAGACAGACTTTGCATGTGTAGTCATTAGGGATGTGACGAGATCTCGTCCCAGAGACCCTCCCATTTGGAGGCGATACCTACTTTTCCAACATTTCCAGCATGAACCCAAAACACAGGAAAATAAACTCAACACAGCTGAGCATAGAAACTCCACTGCCTACTAGTGTTATTGTCAGAGCAACACAGACAGAACATAGAAGTATAAATGTCCACTAATTACAAAATAGGCTTTTATTGGCTAATACTAGTATCATTTATCATCTTTAACTACTACGCTCTTAAAGTGAAATCAACATTTAATACAGTTAACTAATTTTATACATAAACTACCTTTTCTCTTACATCTTTTATAAAGTTGACTATAAACCCAACCCTAGAGGTCTACAATCCTGTGGCTCTCACATGGATAATTATTAATAATAATAATCCACAAGAATTCTTTATAATCCCCTTGAGTCACTGCAATTTTGCAGCATCTGTAATAGGTGTCTTCAACCTATGTCACCTCACTTCTCCCATGCCCACATGGTAAAAAGTGATTAGCTGACTGCTTTAAAAAGTGAGTAAACTCCTTGGTTTTAAAGCGATTAGTTGACTTAGTTGAGTAAAACGAACATGATTAAGTCAATGAATTATGTGCGTACCACCACAGGTTTAGCACCCGCCTACCTTCACTCACTAATACAGACATATTTACCCTCCAGACCACTGCGCTCTGCTAACGAGCGTCGTCTCATGGTGCCGTCCCAAAAAGGTAAGAAATCACTCTCTCGCACTTTCTTTGAATCGGTCCCACGATGGTGGAACGATCTGCCTCTTACAACACGTTTGGCAGACTCTGTGTCCATCTTTAAAAATCGCCTTAAAACTCATCTCTTTCGTCTACACCTGACCCACTAAAAAAAAAAAAACCTTGACTGCACTTAGCTCCTATAATGCGTTTTACCTACTCAAGACTAGTTCGATTTCACTTATGTATGCTTTGTTTTCTCTTGTACTGATTGCTTCTTTTGTGAACCTCAATTGTAAGTCGCTTTGGATAAAAGCGTCAGCTAAATGACTAAATGTAAATGTAAATGTAATTATTAAATAAGTTAAGTCAACTTAGTGGTTCCAAGTTACAATGGGTTTACTCACTTTTTGTAAGTAACTAATCACTTTTTAAAGTGCAATAAAAACAAATGATCTCAATGTGCTGAGCATCCCTGTAACTTAGGTTTGCTGATATCCACAAGGTATTCTCTTTTGCACTTGAGTACTTTCCATAATTTAATGAAACCAATGAACCGAGACTGTATTTGTGTTTCTTTGAGCTACTTGCATGCGTGAACACGTGCAAGACCATTTTCTCACCTCCTCCGCAGTCCTTTTCCTCCTCTTCAATGCTGCTTTTGATAGTATCATACTCCTCGTCGATGTTCTGGTTGCCACGGATTTGGCTGAGCACACGCCGGGCCTTCTGGGTCAGGCCTTTCTGAATGAGCCAACGGGGACTTTCTGGTAGGAAGAGGAACCCTAGGAACTGCAGCAGCGCAGGGATCACTGACAGACCCAACATATACCTACACAGATGATATAACAAACTATGCGTTAATCCTTAGCTGCCGAAAGGTTATATTTAGCCTAGTTTATTTTGAGACTGCGAACAGAAAACAATCCTAATGGTGCAGAATATAGGATGGTATCTCTATATAGATGGCCTCCTTTTTTGGAAGTAAACATAATCCGATGACTTAAAGGATAGTTATCCCAAAAAAATGAAAATTCAGTCATTAATTTTAAGGAACAGTTGAATAAAGTCATTATTATTATTGCAGACTGCAGAAGTTTACATTGGTGTGCGCAGCTGTTCTTTCAAACTTTTTAATAATGTTTAAATATGCAAAACAATCAGAATGGTGGGCGTTTACTGCAGTCTGCCACATTTATTCAAACGTAGAGTTCTGATGAGGGGGTCAAAACAGGGCAGAAAACAGCCTACTTTTTCTAAAATATGTTGTTTTTTTATGTAAAAATCATGATAAATTGATTTAGTGGACCTCGAAGAATAGAAAAAAGACATTAACATTAAGCTCAACATGATTATTGTTCATTTTTAGCAAAGTTGATATTCACATCACACAGTTTCTGTGGTTTAAAAATGATTTTATAGCTGGCGGGTCAAAATTGACCTGAAGGACAACTGTTTGTTAAAATTATTATTATTTTATTTTTTTAATTTTGGGGTCATTTTAGAAAAAGTCACCAACTTCACGATGAAAAAACATTGCTTAGGAATTTTTTCTGCTGTTAAAATGGTGCTAGGTCGTTTTTGACCCTTAAGGCCCATTTATACATCTGCGTCGAGTGATCGTCGTGCCTTGCTCGTGTGTCGTGCATTTATACTTGTGTGCTGTTTGTGCAGTAACTCTTCCGAAATGCTAGCTGGCAGTAGGCTTTTATGTTCCTCTGTCGAGTTTCTTCGCGGGTGTTTTGTTTGTACCTTATGTACAAGTAGCTCAAGCTCACTCATTCAGAGGCGGGAACCGGCGGACGTGCAGCAACTTTAATAAGGTAAACACTCCATTAGGATCACGACTCTCAGCCGCGCCTACACTCGTCACCGCTACCAAGCCGACCAATCACAGAGCTACTCGTCGTTGCGACGTGTAGTTACATTTTTGAGAGGTGCGCGTCAGCCACAACGATGCTATGTGACCATGCGAAGGCTGCGCTGGACCATACGCATGCCCTTGACGCAGAAGTATAAATCAGCCTTTAAGTAACAGGAGGGTTAAACTCAGACAACGCTTCATGAACATAATGAAAATCTGTCAGTTTCACTTATTTAACACTTGGGCTGCATCTGAAATCACATACTTCCCTACTATATAGTACATTAAAAACAGTATGTGAGCTGAGTAGTATGTCCGAATTCATAGTATTGGAAAAACAGTATGTGAGAAGTACCCAGATGACCTACTACGTCCGGCGAGATTCTGAAGTGCGCATACAATGGACATTACGATATCCCATGATGCCATAAAAGAGAATTCATAAATAAGAGTGAAGCGTCACAGCAGATGTGGGTAGGTCATGTGAAAATAACCAATGGTGGATGTACTACGTCCGAATTCCATTCATACTACTCAAACTCATACAATAAATTGAACGTACTTTTCTAACGGTCATATAATAAATTCAAATTTAGACGTAATTCCTACTCGAGTAGTAGACAATTGTGGACACAGTCCTGTATTCAACACAGGCTCATTGGGAAAATGTGCCCAGGGATACATTTCTGAGAACCGAGCATGGGCATTGCTAGGCCTATTTTAGGGGGGGCTGTAGCCTGCCCATATTTCTACTCAGCCCCCCCCAAAATCTTTCAACCCCTCCAAAAGTCCCCCCCCCAAACCCCGGTCCTCACTTTGATCATCTGCCCCACCTCCCCCAACCAACCACATACCCCCACCTCACCCCCCGGTCCTCACTTTACTCCGCGATCACCCCAACAGCCCCAACCCTTTACCTCAATTTAGACCCGAGCTCCCCTAAAAGGACTCCTAGAATCGCCCCTGGAACTGAGAATGATGTGCCTCGGGGTACATAATGGCTGCATGTTGTGTGTAAAACGAATGCTACGGGGCAGTACCGATCACTGCTTACCTCTCACCGCTTACCGCTAACCATGTGGACGGCTTTTTAAATTGACTGATTTGCTCGGTAGCTTGCCTCGAACGGCACCAGACTAGGGAGACCTAGCGGAGTGGACCAGGGTTCGAGTCCAGCGAAGGACGATTCCAGAAACCAGGTAAAAAGAAACCCAAAACAAAGAGCAGTGTGATGTTGCGGTAAAAGCGCACGGCCGCATTGGCTTTTCTCTTCTAGTTTGCTTTTGAAAACACTATCGGTTGGGTTTAGTGAAGGGGGTGTGTGGGTCTGTCAATATCAAGCTGATATATTATGCACAGCGACAAGATGACTGGCCTCTCTCACGGACAAGCGCCAGAATGACATTTAGACTGGCAGAAACGCTCACACTGCCCTCTGGTGGATTTATGAGAAATGGCAAGTATGAGAAAACGTGCCCCAGTAGCATATTTGAGATTGTCAAAAATGCACAAGGCGCCCTCTAGTGGATTTGTAAAAACAAAAACTCCAAGAAAACAGAGTCCAGGGTACATATTTCTCAAAGATGTAGCTCTGGCTACATATTCCCAATGAGCCTGGGTTGCTTGTATTGCTCCACATTCGACCCCAACCCCTGACTCATACTCATACCTCCAGCCTTCGTGCTTCATGTAGCTGAAGGCTCCATCAATAATGCTGGCTGTGAACTGTCCCGCTGTGATGAACAGAGTGTTGATGGTGACCAGGCGTCCTCTCAGATGCGGCGGCGATGTTTCAGCAATGTATACCGGAACGGTCATCGAGGCAATACCTGAAAAGATGGACATTCAGCAGTCAAAAGTGAGCTCTTTTTCCATTTGTTCTAGCATCTCTCCATAAGCCATGACACCAAAACACGACTGATGTGCTGGTGAATGTTTTCAGTGCATTTTTATAATGGTACAAAATAAAGTCTTGCGCTACTCTTCTCTGTTCATGACCCCTGACCTAGTTTCTGTGCTGAATTTCTGGTTTTGAATTTTAGAATATTGAATTCGATGTCCCGAATTTCTTCATCTTGAACACTTGTTACAAACTGGATATCAGCAGTCTAGGAATCAAAACAAATCTAAAGCTACAGGGTTACAGCTTTCTTCAAAAGATCTTCTTTGGTGTTCAACAGAGGAAACTTATGGAGATTTAAAACAAGTAAAAGCTGAGTAAACGAACATATTCGAGTGAACTATCCCTTTAAGGCCAATTCACTTTGTACCGACAGATGCTGCTGAATTATTAAAATACATACATCATTCCTTAACTAGACGAGCATGTTTAATCAGCAAAAAAACAAGCTCCGACAGACGCCAAACAAACAAAGTGTCTGGCCGTCTGTCGGTGCAGCGTTAATTGGCCATTATAAGTATATGTTCTCAAAACTAACATCACCGCTACAAAGTTTGCATTATCAGCATGGGTGTTTGTAGAGCAAAATGTGTTAAGAGCACAGACCTTGTTTGTCTTCTGAAAACCTTAAAAGGCACATTGGATTATGATCTTGACCTCATTACAGTTCCATATCACTCCACCACCTGGGGTGTATTATTTTTTTTATCACTATTTAAATCAATAAGCATCACTAATTATTTCTTGAAGCATTTTTAAGTATTACCCACATCCACAAATCACAAAATTGATATCATTATATTTATATGTACACACATAGAGTTGAAGGCAAAATTATTAGCCCTCCAGTCTGTGAAATTTTTATTTGTTTTCATATATTTTCCAAGTTATGCTGAACTGAGCAATTTGATTATTAACAACAATTCATATAATATATTTTGTTCTCCTGGAGAGAGTCGTATTTCTTTTAGTTTGGCTGGAATAAAATTATTAGTATTATTTTAAAAAATATATCTTGGCCCAATATTATTAGCCCCTTAATTGCCTAGTTAACCCTTAAATTACACTTTAAGCTTTGACTATAAATAAATAAATATAAAGATATAAATAAAACACATTTTCAGAGTTGCGTGTAAGGCGTTTCACAGTAACGCGTTACTGTATTCTAATGACATTTTTGGGGAAAGCAGTAATGTAACGAATTTCATTTCAGTTTTATACAATGTGTGTAATTTGATTACAGTTACTAAAGTCAATGTTATTGCGTTACTTGCGTTACAAATATAGATTTTAGAAAACAATATTTGCTTTTTTTTAAATCGTGTTTTCCGCTGCGTCAGTTAATGAGCATGTGCGTCTGCAAGCTGAAATAGCTGCTGAGGAGAGTGGAAATACAGACATTTGATTTCATTGAGCGTAAAGAAAAATATTGCTGTGAAATGCAGTCTAAGGGGCCGATCACACAGAACACGCTTTTTGCTCTGAGAAGCGCATCTTTTGAATGATTTACTAATGGCAGCGAACGTTTTGCGCGCTGCTTATGCACCCTGCGTGCCTCGTGTTTTAACCGCCTGCTGTGCCTTATGTCTTTGCCACTGTGCGCTCGCAGTTGAAAAAAGTCAACTCATTCATTCATTCATTCATTCATTTTCAACCGCTTTTCCGGGGCCGGGTCGCGGGGGCAGCAGTCTTAGGAGAGAACCCCGACTTCCCTCTCCCCAGACACTTCCTCCAGCTCCTCCGGGGGGATCCCGAGGCGTTCCCAGGCCAGCCAAGAGACACAGTCCCTCCAAAGTGTCCTGGGTCTTCCCCGAGGCCTCCTCCCGGTGGGACATGCCTGGAACACCTCCCTCGGTAGGTGTCCAGGGGGCATCCGAAACAGATGCTCGAGCCACCTCAGCTGACTTCTCTCGATGTGGAGGAGCAGCGGCTCTACTCCGAGCTCCTCCCGGGTGACAGAGCTCCTCACCCTATCTATAAGGGTGCGCCCTGCCACCCTGCGAAGGAAACTCATTTCGGCCGCTTGTATCCAAGATCTTGTCCTTTTGGTCATGACCCAAAGCTCATGACCATAGGTGAGAGTAGGAACGTAGATTGACCGGTAAATCGAGAGCTTTGCCTTTCGGCTCAGCTCTTTCTTTACCACAACAGACCGGTACATCGACTGCATTACTGCTGCCGCTGCACCGATCCGCCTGTCAATCTCACGTTCCATCCTTCCCTCACTCGTGAACAAAACCCCAAGATACTTGAACTCCTCCACCTGGGGTAAGGACTTTCCTCCACCCTGGAGCCAGGCCTGGGGTTGGGGCTCGTATGCAAGCACCTGGTGGCCGGGTTCTTTCCCACGGAACCCGGCCAGGCTTAGCCCGAAGGAGCGACGTGGGACCATCCTCCTGCAGGCCCACCACCTGCAGGGGGAGCCGTAAGGGGGCGGTGCATTGTGGAACGGGTGGTGGTCGAAGGTTAGGACCACGACAACTTGATCGTCAGGCACAGAAACTGGCTCTTGGGACATGGAAAAAGTCAACTCTATTCGGAAAAAGCTTGTTACGTCAGTCTTGTTTTTTTCATTCTCCAATCAAATGAAAGCAGAGGCAGGGTTTCTGTTGAGGTGACAGCAGTGTTTGTGTTATCAAGACGACTACGGAGACTTTTAAAGATGGAGGAGAGACTAGCGGTTACTGTTTTGAGCTGTATGACTTCCCAAATCTTGAATATCACAATATTATTAAATATTACAATTATAACAGCAACAGCAACACTTCATCAACAGCAACACTTACGCACAATACACAGCTGATTCAGTCGTTGCCTAGCGACATAAAAGCGCACCGCGCCTGTTTTTTTTCTTGCCAACAAAAAAGGCAGTGAGGTGCGCCTCGCGTTTTTGGAACGTAAAAGCACGTTCGGTGTGATCGGCCCCTAAGTCCAGTCTCTAAAGAACTTTCGTCTGCTTTTAACTCGACCAGTAACTTGTTCAAGCACTTGAATAGAAAGCATTCTACGACAATACTCGTCGCCAAGGAGGACACCGGCACCCAAAAACACAGCAGCCCTACTCAGCCTAAACAGGCTAAATTGGAGTTTTGTGCAGGATCTGGAGTGAAGGTATCTTATAAAAATGTGAAGAGAAGCGTAGCTGCTTATGGGGTTGTTCACATATCGTGTCTTTTGCGTACGCAAGTTTATTTCCAAAGGAGGTGCGCGGCTTGCATGCACATATGGGAGCAACGTGCTCACGTATTCCAAATTTCACGTATTCAACATTTGAGCGTTTACAGTTTGTCTCCACAACCGCAGACATATGTTTTTCCTACTATGAATGTCAATGGTATCCAGTTTTCTTCCAAATGTCTTCTTTTGTGTTCAAAAGGACACAAAAAAAGACAACCAGGTTTGGAACAAGTGAAGATTAAGTAAATGATGAGATAATTTTAAGTTTTTGGGCAAACTCTTTAAATCTTTTGAATAGGTCACGCTAAGTCAAGTCAAGTCAAGTCAAGTTTATTTATATAGCGCTTTTCACAATGTAGATTGTGTCAAAGCAGCTTAACATAGGTCTAGTAAAGTCCAGATTTCAGAGTTGAAGTTCAGTTTAGTTTAGCCCAGTGTGGTTTAAATTTCACTGCTGAAAGTTCAAACACTGTAGAGCAAATCCACCGAAGCACAGCTCCACAAGTCCCGATCCGAGCAAGCCAGCGGAAAAAACTTCACCAATTGACGAAGTGAAGGGAAAAAAAAACCTCGAGAGAAACCAGGCTCTGTTAGGCACGACCATTTTTCATCTGGCCAAACTTCTTGTTCAGAGCTGCAGTCTAGGCGCTGGAGGCGGAAGAAGCTGGATGTCCATCGTGGAGAAGCTGCAGGTGTGAGTAGGGCACCGGCAGGCGGTCAGGTTGGCCCGAAGGATCAATGTGGGGACTCGTTTATCACAGTGGTCATTCAGGCATCAGTCTCCTGCACTCCATTTCTCCATGACGACCACAGCATCAGCTCGGGATACGACCTGGTCCAGGATTATGGATACCTTGGGATCATCTCTTCACAGGTCTTGGATCGCATCAATGGCGCTGCATAGTCTCTAGGGACCTCGGAATGAGTATCCCCAGGTGGAAATAGAGAATAAAGAAGCCATTTATATTAAATGTTGAATATAAAATTACTGAAAGAGCTGCAGTTTTTTTTTTAGTACTTTCATGTTTTAAAAGTAACTTCAAAGTAAAGTAATTAGTAATCCGATTACTTTTTACATGAAGTACTTAGTAATGTAATCAAATTACAATTTTCCAGTAGTAATCAGTAATTTGTAATCGATTACTTTTTTTAACTTCCCCAACGCTGCACATTTCTCTGCATGATTGCAAAAACAAAAGGCAAACACATACACATTTTAAAAACACTGTAAATTAATGATTGATGAATAAAATCTATAACCTGACAAAAATAAAATGCATAAATAAAGCATCAAAATAACCAGTAAACTAAAACAAAGTGGCCATTGAGCACATAATAGTTCAAACATAGCTTTTATTACCTCACATCAATATGGCCTCCGATAAATCGTGTATCCCTAATATAAATCTCAACAACATCTAGCAATTTTAGTTGGTTTAATTATTAAGCTCCATTCATTTTCATTCACTATAATTTTGTTCCATAATAATAATAATAATAATAATGATTTCTAAAAACGTGAAGTCATTCAATTATTGGAATAACTCCTGTAACCTTTAAAAAAATGAAAGCTAATACAAAATCGAATGCGTTTTTCCATGCAAGTGATAACCCTGCTTCACTCTGACTCTAAGCCCGACCTGCGCCACATAATAAATCCTCAAACCCCGAAAGCTTCATTACACCGACACTGTCTCTCAGATCTACAAAGGAGCTCATCTCGGGGGGCTTTGTCACAGGCGGCGCTCAGGAATATGTGACATGCATAGTGAAAAATGCTTTGTCTGACACAGGGGCTCAGACCACTCATTCCTGCCAATTACATCACAGACATGTCAAATCATGCAAATCTACGACAAGCAGCTGATTTCTGGGACCACATGGAGACCGTCAAGTGTGATGAAGTGTGAAGAGATCAGTGTTCGTATCATCTTTACACAGGAGAGCAAACAAAAAAGTCCGTGCCCACATTTATCTGACAAGGTCTACGACAAAACCCTTCGCTATAAAGTCTATTAATAGCAGCGGTTCATGTCGCTCTCGTTGCCCGGCAGAGAAACGTACCTGTTGCCATGGGAACGCCTGGCTGCTTGCCTCACAAGGAGGTTAATCAATACAGGGAGACAGCAGCTGCTATTGGCATTTCATTTAGCATCTGAAAGAGACTGACTTTACATGAGTACAGGATGTGTTTGCTTTTCACGCGCAAGTGTTCGGTGCTGCTCTTCCAACAGCAAGGTACAAGTGGGAAGAGAATATTACACCACATGGAAGGATTGTTCAAAATCATGGCTCAAATCTGTCTGGATGTGGTTATTTTTGTATGCGCTCCACAAAAACATCTAAAGATCTGCGTATCCGGTGACTCACGGTTGTCTGTTTCTGTCTGAATAGGCGAGGATCTTAACCAGCAGGCTAGAAAAACATTCCTACGTCTTTTGTTTTTGTTAGTTTTTTTGCTCCAAAAATGGAGCTAATCCTATATATAACATTACTTATGGTGGCTTGGCGTAGTCAGTATGCTGAAATCCTATTTAATGAAGCCGTTGACCTAAAAAATACAAATTTACTCACTATTAACTCACTTTCCAAAGTTCCTTTTTCTGCTGAACATAAAAGAAGATGTTTCGTAGAGTGCTGGTGCTAACCAAAAAAATGATTTCTATAGTGAGTAGCTATGTTTCTGTTTAAAGATGTGAATTAGATTGAAGTGTGAGTAAATTATGACAGAATTGTTTTTTGGGGGTGAACTTTCTCTTTAAGATTTTTTAATTAGATCAAATTTCTATATATTTATATATTATTCATTCATTCATTTTCTTTTTGGCTTAGTCCTTTTATTTATCAGGAGTCGCCACAGCGGAATGAACCGCCAACTTATCCAGCATATGTTTTATGCAGCGGATGCCTTTCCAGCTGCAACCCATCACTGGGAAACATTCACACACACTCATTCACTACGGACAATTTAGCTTACCCAATTCACCTATAGCGCATGTCTTTGGACTTGTGGGGGAAACCGGAGCACCCGGAGGAAACCCACGCCAACACTGGGAGAACATGCAAACTCCACACAGAAATGCCAACTGGCCCAGCCGAGGCTCGAACCAGCGACCTTGCTGTGAGGTGATCGTGCTACCCACTGCGTCACCGTGACGCCCCCAAGTGGAATTTGTTTACCAAAAATGCTTTAATTGGTCACTTCTGTTGACAAGTACCAAAACAATAACAGAGTTACTACAAACACTACTATAAAATGTTCTACTTTTTTCAGGGAGAAATAAAAATAATAAGCAGCTTATGTTTGGCAAGCACTGAATTATTAACATGTTTTTTTCATCAGATGCTGAAAAGAATTTCTGTCATTTCAGTCCCCTATTCACCGTCATACACTCTCTCGCGCATAACTTGCAAAGGCAAAATGTAGCTAATTATTTAATCACCCTTAATTTTTTTAAAGTAAAAAAACTGCTCTATAGCTTTTCAGAATCAGAATCAGAATCAGAAAGAGCTTTATTGCCAGGTATGTTCACACATACGAGGAATTTGTTTTGGTGACAGAGCTTCTACAGTGCAACAGAATTACAGAGACAGGACAAAAAACAGATAATAAATATATTTTTAAAATAAAAGTAAATAGCAAATGCAAATATACAAATTGACAAGTGTAAGTACAGGTATATTACTATATACAACGTTATATGGCAGCTGTTATGTGCAAATTAGCATGTAAAACATGTTGTTAAATAAGTGTTTGTGTATAAAAAGTGTATAGCAAGTAGTGATATTTGTTCCATAATTACTATCATTCAAGTGTTCATGAGATGGATTGCCTGAGGGAAGAAACTGTTTCTGTGTCGGGCTGTTCTGGTGCACAGTGCTCTGTAGCGTCGACCAGAAAGTAAAAGTTCAAAGAGGCAGTGTGCTGGGTGTGAGGGGTCCAGAGTGATTTTGGCAGCCCTTCTGCTTGCTCTGGATAAGTACAGTTCTTGGAGAGTAGGGAGGGTTGTACCAGTGATTCGTTTATCAGTCCGAACTAATCGACGTAGTCTTCGGAGGTCGGATTTCGTAGCTGAGCTAAACAAGAGCAAGAGTTCTGGCATCTTGCAATACCACAGTAAGTAAATTGAGTAATTAGACATATTACAGGACTGGGAGTAAAATTCTTCCTGCAAGTAAAACCTTTTCGACCTGCCACTCAACCTGTCACTGCTACAGTAAGTGTACCTGTCCCAGGACCCGTCATGCCAGCCACTAGACTTGTCATGTTTATATGCACCTGCCACACAACCTCTCTTGACACTTGCGTTGTAACAGATGCCACACAGACCAAGTGTTACAGGACAAACGCTCCATTATGCATTAAAAGAGTGCAATAAATAGTTAAAATGCTGTAGGTTTTCACCTTTTGTTTGCTCATGTGAATAATTTGGAGTGTAAACAGTCAGAGTTCTTGAAGTAGGAGCTTATTACAGTATGTGCCTATTAGGAATTAATATATAGATCTCTTACTGTTTACACTCCAACTGAACCGCATGAGCAAACAGGCAGTGTAGTTCACCCATACTGGCCTATTAGCCAGCTTACCTTATATTTCACTTCACTTAATGAAGTGTGTACCGTGGAACTTACTAAGCACAGAGACCTTGAGGCAGGTAAAAAGAATTAGTAATGGATGTTTAGTGGTGAATATTGATCTGCTGTCTGCACCGGTGACTGCATTTTAGGTTAAAACAACAGAATTATACACAATGGAGAACCAAATTAGAGACCGACCTACTCTTTCTTAGTTTTTGAGGTCACTGCTACTCATTTTAATGGCATTCATGTGTGAGAATGATGAATTGCTTGTCTAAAAAGGGAATCGTTTAGTTACATACACATGCCAAGAAATAAACATAATTAAACTAAATAAATTCTGCAGCACATCAATTGAATAGCCCTATATGACACGGGATACTTGGCAGTTCAAGTAATGAAGTAAGAAAAGTAGGAGATGCTTGTTGTTTAATAAGTCCACAGGGAACTCCAACAGCCAAGTGAAGAACGTGACAATTCAAAACCAGACAATGAAAACAGATAAGTGGCGGGAAACAGAACAAAAGGAAAACTAGTTTAAAACCAACACTGCAGAAAGTGCATGTGACAGATTGCCCCCCTCTGGCAAGGCATGTCCTCTTGCCGTAAGGAAACAGTTGTGGAGAGAAGGTGGGGGATCTGGTGGAGGGCAAAGGATCAGGGAAGACATGATGGAGGGAGGAGCCAAGAAGATGATGCCGACCTAGGACACGGCCAGGATGATGGTCAATTTTGGAGTCGAGTACAATTGGAGTCATGAAGGAGGAGTGTCAGTTGACTGCATGGGGCTGACAGACACAGATGTAGCTGATGGGGGTGGAACCTAAAGTGGAGTCTGAAGAGGGCTGAAGAGAAAAGGTGATGGTGGGGATCCAGAGAGCAGAGCTGGAGCTGAAGTGAAGATGGGGGATTCGATGTCTGAGGTGGAGCTGAGGTGGAGCTGGGGAAAGGGAGGTGCTCAACTTAGTTTGTGGGATGGAGCAACAATGCGCTAGTGCAGGGGTAGGTCATGGTGGATACGAGGGAATAGTGAGCCAAGGTGGAGTCGATGGGTCAGTCAGAGGGCCAAGGCAGAGTCTGCATCCACCGAAAGGAGTTGACAACTGGAAGTCCCATGGCGAACATGCCCCACATGATGACATGTGCTGACGGCTTATGGGCAGTGGTGGCAGAGCTGGAAGACTCTGGATGAGCTGGAAGAGCTGGCTGTGGAGATGGAGAGAGCAGACCGATCAGGCACAGATACACTGGCGGATTAGGTACAGGCGGATCAGGCAGTGAAAGAGAGGGAGGGCTGGGTGGGATGCTGCTTAGTTTAATAGATGAGGAACTGGCTAAGGTAGAAAAGGGGCTGGGCGGGTTCATTGAGGGCAAAGGAAAGGACCTGCTGGATTGGAAAGCAGAGTCTCTGCAGGACAAGATCACTCCACAATTGCCAGACTCCAGAATAAGCAGAATTGAAGCCATCTCACACACCTACTGTAGTCTTTCTTGTCGATTATTGTCTCTCTCTCTCTCCCTGCAATTGTTCTTTGACAATGGTGTGCAGCTCTCCGCTTGCTGTGGGTTCAAGCTGACACTCTGGGTGATCTGTTTACCAGGACCCACTACACAAACGCAGAAAAACTCTCTCGAAGACCACTCTCAATCAGATGAAATCTGCAGGCAATTTTCAGGTCAGCATAGAGAAATGAGCAGAACTCATAGTCTGGTAAGCTGGAGAAAGTAGCTATTTCAAGAAAACGACTCAGCTAGTCCTCAAGAGACTTCTCCCACTGTTCCAGTAGGAAGATAATATGGTTGGGGGAAAAATGGAAAACGAAACACTGATTGAAAGCACAGAAAACAAAAAACAACCAAAAATGACACTGGACTGGTCTTCTGGCATGGGACACTTGGCAGTAAAAATAATGAAGCAAATAAAACAGTAAAAAAAAAGCATAAAATACTTGTTTAAAAAGAACACAGGGAAACATAAAGCCAGAACATAAAGCCAAAAAACATAAAGCCAAGCCGCTTTCATATATTTTCAACCATTGGAATTACAAATATGAACATACATGTTTGAATATATTAGCTTTAATTTTTATATATGTGTTCATATATGGACTTATGTGAACATGTTTATATAATTACATCTAATATATTTAAACATATATGTACATAGTTGTATTTCCAACGGTTGGAAAAACAAGTATTTTTGAAATAGATCTTGAATATATAACATATTTTGATGTGGAATCCAAATATGAACTTGTATGTCATATATGCAATTTGCATGTATTCCCGTGTATCCGATTTCTATATGGGTACTCAAAAATAAACACTAAAAAAAATTGAAATATAGAAATGTGATACATAGAAATATATAGTAAAAATCAGTTTACTAAATAATGTAAGCTTGACGGACTGCTTTCAACGTTCAGCTTTTAGCATTTGTGTGATTAGCATTTATGCGCTTTAGAAAAATAACTATTGTATGCTGATGCTACGTTGCTAAATAGAGCCATGTAGTCTTTTCTGAAGTTGTGTTGAGGTTAAGAAGCTGCTTTAGAAAATAAGTTATGCATGTGAACAGCAAAGCAGCAAACTTATAACACAATAAACAAATCAAGTCAAGTCAAGCTTTATTATCATTGCGTTACATGTGTGGACATAACGAAATGACGTGTCTTGCGTGACCACAGTGCCACATAAATAAATATAGTCATAAATAAGAACATAACACTGGATGTAACCTATAGGTAACTGACATACTGTTTGAATCAGGTTTTACAAGCTTATTGATGCTGCGCGAGACCTACATTGTGCTGGGTGTAACATTTCAGCATTAATGGCCATCAGCAAATCTGCTTAAAAGCACTAGGGAATACTTAACAAGTATCAATTCACCGCTATCATTAAACCAAACAAGATTTCCTGAGTACAATATATGCGTTGCACATATTGCTCAGCCATAACGATGTATCAGTCAGTCAGGAAGTCGTCCTGTTTACGTCTGCTAAAGAAGCTGTAGATGCTTAAAATGTTTACTCTTCTTCAGCTGCTGAACAAGAAAGTGGACTCATTAGTTTGAGTCTCCACACCGAAGCTTTAGCAGCTCCTTATTATTAGCAAACAGCGTCTTAAAGCTAAGCCACATCCACTTGATTTGACCTCCTACTAGAGACACTCAGAGTGAGCGGTCGCCGCTCTAATGGCCTTTCGCTCCTCAAGGGTGGTAAAGTCACGGAGACAGCAGAAAACTGACAAAACAGCTTTGCTTCTCCTCTGATCACACTGTTGGCTCAGACGCGGCTAGGCTAACTAAACTGCTAGTTTACACCATCTGTGATTAGCATGAAGCTCTGCTTTGAAGGATCATTAGGGGAGAGGAATTGCTCGAACAGCTTGGGACAAGGTTTATGCCATTTAGCACCACTCTGACATCTATGAAACGCACTTATTATAAAGCATCTCTATTTTAATGCTACCAGTATTTCCTGCTAACAGCACTACACTGTAAATATATCTGTAAATTGCACTTATTTATGCTTTTGAGTTGCATTATGGGATCTTGATCTTTCCTCTAAAGCTTTTGATGTCAAAAAGTGACATTTATTGACATTTCTAATAATTTTAAGTCATATATTCTGGATTGGCGACGCGGTGGCGCAGTGGGTAGCACGTTCGCCTCACAGCAAGAAGGTCGCTGGTTCGAGCCTCGGCTGGGTCAGTTGGCATTTCTGTGTGGAGTTTGCATGTTCTCCCCGTGTTCGCGAGGGTTTCCTCCGGGTGCTCCGGTTTCCCCCACAAGTCCAAAGACATGTGGTATAGGTGAATTGGGTAAGCTAAATTGTCCGTAGTGTATGTGTGTGAATGAGTGTGTATGGATGTTTCCCAGTGATGGGTTGCAGCTGGAAGGGCATCCGCTGCGTAAAACATATGCTGGATAAGTTGGCGGTTCATCCCGCTGGGGCGACCCCTGATTAATAAAGGGACTAAGCCGAAAAGAAAATGAATGAATGAATGAATATTCTGGATTGGTGTAGTAAATCACGGTACAAAAACCTGCCAGTAATTTTTCCGTCATTTTGTAGACTTAATTCTCTAAATATCATTTCTTAAACAATATCTTGTCTCAAACTACTGAGATGTCAATGAAAGTCACTTTGTTAAACTGTAGAGTTGAATTTTCAACATCAAAAATCGAATGAGACTCCCATGATGCAACTCACAACCGTAAATTTATTTATTTAACCAATATTTCTCACAGTGTAGTATATTTTTCATTGAAGTCCGTGTGAACCACAAGTTGCCGAGGCTTTTATTTGAGTATGTTGATGTACTTCAAACTGAAATCGAATATTGAGTAGGGGGCGGGGCTTTTTTTGTTGCGCATCATTCACTTGTAGCGAACTAATGGTAAGAGAGGTTTTTATTAAACTATCAAATTAACAGTATTTTCCCTGTATTTTGTGATTCATGGATGTTTTCTGTTTATTTGCAGTTATAAATTGCATTATGGGATGTTGATCTCTGCTCTGTCGACTTTTGATGCTGAAAATTCAACTGTGCAGTGACTTTTATTGATATTTGAAAATTTTACATGATATATCGTATAAGAAATGTCATATATATATAATTAAGTCAATAAAATTGCATAAAAAAGGACTGACTGTTTATTACCTGTTTTGTTTTGTTTTTTGTTACCATAATTCCCATATCACTATCACTATTAAAAATGTCAATAGAACTCCCTTTTTAAATAATTGCATCGAATGTTTATGTCTCTGAATTGCAAAGTTTAAAATTGGGAATTGTGACTATTTTCTCAAAACTCTTACTCTATAACTCTGAATTGTGATTAAAAAAATATATATATCAAAACTCTTACTTTATAACTCTGAATTGTGATTTAAAAAAAAAATTATCAAAACTCTTACTCTATAACTCTGAATTGTGATTTTTTTTTTAATCAAAACTCTTACTCTATAACTCTGAATTGTGATTTTTTTTTTAATCAAAACTCTTACTCTATAACTCTGAATTGTGATTTATTTTTTTTTTAATCAAAACTCTTACTTTATAACTCTGAATTGTGATTATTATTTTTTTTTAAATCAAAACTCTTACTCTATAACTCTGAATTGTGATTTAAAAAAAAAAAATTATCAACTCTTACTCTATAACTCTGAATTGTGAT
>CAIGQV010000889.1:428495-438837 GCA_903798115.1 Danio jaintianensis
TATGTCAGAATTCTGACTGTATAACTCTGAATTGTGACTTTTTCCTCAAAACTCTGACTTTATAACTCTGAATTGCAACTTTTTATCTCAAAAATCTGACTTTTCTCAAAAATTTTGACTTTTTCCCTCAAAAAGTCTGATTATAACTGAATTGCAATTTTTTTTTCCTCAAAATTCTAAGTTTATCTCTGAATTGCGACTTTTCTCGAAAATCTGACTTTAGAAATTAATTGTGATGTTTTTCCTCAAAATTCTGACTTTTTTACAACTCTGAATTGTGACATCATCTCTTAGAATTCTGACTTTATATCATCATCACTTATCTTTGAGAAAAAAGTCAGAATTCTGATTTTATAACTCTGAATTGCAACGTTTTATGTCAGAATTCTGACTGTATAACTCTGAATTGTGACTTTTTCTCAAAAATCTGACTATAACTCTGAATTGTAACATCTAAATTTTTGGGGGGAAAAAAAAGTCAGAACTCTGAGATTTTCAAAAAGTTGCAATGACATTTTCAAAAAAATATTAAGTGGCAGAAACAGGCTTCCATAGGTATTTAATAATAAGTAATATCTAATAAGTACTAGTACATAATATTCAATAGTACATAAAAATGCCTATTAAATATCTACTAATAACAACTACTAAAATTGTATTTCTTTGAATATTATAGTACATATCAGTATTCCACTTTTCAATGAATACTAACTACAGAACACTTGCTAGTGGTTATTAAAATATATGTCTATTAAAATAAATGTATCTAATGAATAAAGTACCAGTACTGAATGAACGTAAACAATTATCTAATGAATAAGTAGTATTTCTTATCAAGGTACTAGTATCTAAAAAATGAGCTCTATCTATAAAATAAGTGTTAGTAGGGAGAAAATAAATACTATTACATTAAATAAATTAAATGTTAAAACATTTTGCCGCATGAACACTGCATTAAAGACTGTACACTTTACAGTATATGCACATATATTTAGTATTCTGTAAAGAAAGATGTTCCTGTCACAGCTATGCCAAATATAGATAATTGGCCAAGGAAAAGGTCATTATTTTGATGGCTTAACTGAGCGTGGTTTTGCCCTCCACTGGGTTTGTGTTTTCACAAAGGTCAGTGTGGAAATAATTGGGCTCGATTGCTTAAACCCGAAGTCTGTGGTCAATTATCAGATCAGTGACCTTTCAGGAAAGCTACAAGACAACCTATTTATGAAAACATTTAAAATGGACTTCAAATGGAGAAAAACACGGTAGGTTTAGATCGTTCCTGAAGAACGTCAAATGAGCGCTTATTGATTACAACACAAAAGCTCAAGATTAAGATACTAGTGTGTTTTGTCTGGTCGCCAGGGTGTGATGCAGTTATGTCGGTTTCACACCGCAAGCATAAGGGTCTAGTGAGCGTTATAATGAGTGTAACTATAGTGTTTCTGCACACAGTAAGGTGAGCATTTCATTATAAACACAACTATAAATTTGCTTCTAAAAATTGGTCATTTATAAACTTGATAGTCTTGAAAGTTTACATTACATGAGTGGTTTACAACATTTGCATATGAATGGTAACAGCGAACACAACTAAGAAAACAGCTTGAGCTTTATTTATTTATTCATTTATTATTAATTGTATCATTTTGCCTTTATTTAAATTGACAAACAAAACAATTTTATTCTGCCATGAAGCAGTTTATGGGCCTTATCATTCACATTGCATAAGGCAGAGCAATGTAGCGCCAAGCGCGACGCAAGTGGGTTTTTTTTTTTTTTGCTAGTTTGATGCTGTGTTCACACCAGACACGGAACGTGCGAATAAATCGTGCCATTCACGCGTAAATAGACGCATGAACATTTTGAGTTTACTCGCTTCATTCGCGCGTCAAATTCACTTCACAATACACGCAGATTTGCGTCATGGGCAGGGCTTCTGTCTGCCCGGTGACTCTAGCTTCATTGCTAAATGGCTAACATGGATTTTATTGAGAGAGTAGCTGTGTTTATGTGCTTAGGAAGGCTAAAAACAGCATATATATTGGCGCCGTGCTAGTCCACTAGGTCCTTTCAGAGGTGCACCCAGCTCTGTGAGTTCATTAGCTCCCCTAGAAACTATACCTGGATGATGGAAGCTTTCAGCGGTGCTTCCGACTGAGCCGAGCCCAGTTTGATGAACTGTTGTCCGGTGTCGGCAAGAAGATTTCCCCTCCGGACACCAACAACAGGTGCTCATAATCACACCCCTACAAGAGAAAGCTCCTGATTGGTTAACGCGGCGCGAACATCCGTTGATGTTCAGATTTTCCAACTCGACCAATTCGTGCGATACGCATGTTAAGCGCGTCAAACGTGCAAAACGCTCAACTCGCACCGCGTCATTCGCGCAACCTCATTCGGATGTATCGCACCGCAGGATGTCTACTCGTGTCTTTGCATTGACTTAACATGTAAATCACTTGACGCATCATCCATGTCTGGTGTGAACGCAGCATTAGGCTGCCGCATGTATCATTTAAATAGAAGATGCATTTGTACCCATTTGTGCATTCATGGGTGTGCTGGTCTGAAAAAAGAACAACCCAGGCTCATTCTGAAAACGTACCGCTATATAAATTTCTGGAGAGCGCCAACTACATCCAAGGAGGTACGTTTTTTGCAGTTTTTGTGAATCCACCAGAGGCCGCTGTGTACGCTTTTTGAGATCTTAAATTTCTCTCGTGGTGCCATTCGGACCTGCTGTTCTCGTGTAAATCCACCAGAGGCAGCTGTCGACTGACTGACTGACCGATCGACTGACCCACCCTCCTCCTTCCCTAAACCCAACCGATAGTGTTTTCAAAAGCACCGATTGACCCGCCCACCCCCTTCCCTAAACCCAACCCACAGTTTTAAAAAGCAATTCAGAAAAAGAAAAGCCCTCGCCTGATTTTTACCACGTTTTCAGATTTTACCACATTCTCACCCAGTGATTTAATTGTTTATTTTTATTTTTGGCTTCTGTTTTTGTCTTACCCACTTTCTGGAACCGTTCTTCGCTGGACTTGAACCCTGTTGTCGTGCTCAACTCCGCTCTGTGTCTCAAGTCCGCCGACGTATATGGCAAGCCTCTGGACAAACTGATAACAGCCTTCCATATGGATGCAAGCGATCAGCTGGTAAGCCCAAAAAGGAACGGCGTCATACCGCCCCATAGCGTTCGTTTTAAAGACGAAATGCAGCCATACGTACTTCTGGCTACATAATTCGCGATCTCCATAAATGTATATAGGGCTACGTTTTCAGAATGAGCCTGTGTTGGACATTGATTTCATTTTTAATTCTGACTGCTTAAAAGAAAAAGCGCAAAATCCTTGTTGTCTCCATTTATGAAATAACAAATATGGATTAAGGTCCAAAGAGTAATTGTCGAATGCTGATTCTCTGGATCTGAGCAATCAAAACAGCATTAGTCAGCCATAAAATATAAGGCCTGAGAAAACGCCGATCCTCCCTAATGACAGTGTGTAATCCTAGACAATAAGCATCGGGCCAAATTGCTCTTTCCGAATGCTCGTGGGATATTCAGCTAATTCTTGGAAGCTCCTTATGGTCCACCTTAATGATAAATAGCACTTGAGCTGGAGGAGCCGTGTCAGTCTTACCACACGATCACATCGCGGGAATCGTCATGACTCGGTACTAATTGCTCAAGTTAAAAATAGTTCTGAATTTTCAATGAAGCGCTGCATGAAATGCTATCAAAGCCTATAATCTATGACTCACTTAGGCTCCTATAAGCATGGCAATTAAAAAGACAGCCACTCTGAACTAGCAGTTTATGCTTTTTGTTTATTTTATTAAGTTAATACTAGTTTTATCCCAGTTGAGATCCCGATTCTAATGCAAAAGTGAATGAAAAATACAATTTAAGTCATATTAGCATATAACAAGTATCACATGGTATACAGTGATGGAAAGAGTACTGAAAAACTCTACTAAAAGTATTATTACTTCCCAAAAACATGTAGTGCAAATAGAGTAAAGGTATCTGTTTTAAATACTACTCAACACACGAGTAAAAGTATTCATCTTTCTTGATTTATATGGCGCTTTTACAATGTAGATTGTGTCAAAGCAGCTTAACATAGAAGTTCTAGTAAATTGAAACTGTGTCAGTGCAGATTTCAGAGTTGAAGTTCAGTTTAGTTCAGTTCAGTGTGGTTTAATTTTCACTGCTGAAAGTCCAAACACTGAAGGCCAAACAGTCTAGGTGCCGGAGGCTGGAGAACGCTGGACGTCCATCGTGGAGAAGCTGCAGGTGTGAGTAGGTCACCGGTGGGTGTTCAGGCTGCCCCACAGGATCAATGCGAAGACTTGTCTGTCACTGGGGTCTTTCAGGAATCAGTCTCACGCTCTCCACTCCACCATGACCGCCACAGCATCTGCTCAGGATACGGCCTGGTCCAGGATTATGGAGTAAAAGTAGTCCTTCTCAAAAAAATACTGAGTATTATGCTGTGAAAATTATTCGACCTTACACCCTTCAAATTAAACACGTAGCTCCCATCAGTGGCGCTTATTTTAAGGATGTTTCTAAGTGGATTATAGACTTAAACTGTGAGATTCATTTAACGCAGTAACATAATAATAAGACGACAGAGAGCAGATCGATGCGTTTACATTCGGAGTGAAATCTGCGTTAACTAATGGGCTAGCTGTGATGATATGTTAATGCTTAGGTTATGACCTCAGAAACGCCAACTGACCCAGCCGAGGCTCGAACCAGCGACCTTCTTGCTGTGAGGCGAACGTGCTACCCACTGCGCCACCGTGCAGCCTAGTAAATATATTAATAAAAAAATGATCATTGGTGGAACAGAGCTGCTTCAGGTAAAAAAGACTGTGATGAATGGATTCAAAAATAGTTAAACTACACTGTTTACCACTGTAAAGTGAGCCGAATTCCCAACATATGTGAACCCTTCCAGGGGAGGGTATAAAATATCCCAGAAAATGGACAGATAACATGTTGTAGAACCAGATCTAATGGTAATGTAAGTATGGATGTATGCATTATTCTGTGGCAAACCAATGGCGAAAATCCTTCACAAATGACTGGAAAACCAAGGGGGAGTTGACCAGGTCATTTGAAATGACCTGTATTGAGTGGCCACTAGATAGGCAACATAGCTGAGCCATGTGTCTTTTAATTACCGTGGTGTCATTGAGAGAACAGTAATCAATGCAGGGTCAAAGTCCATCATCCATCTAAACTAGACACAAGAAACATGATTCAGCTTGGGAAGGGTTAGATATAGATACAGTTTGGAATGGTCCACCTTTATATTAAGTGGTACTGGGTATTTACATTAAAATTAATAATAATATGTACAAAGTACTTATTGTGTTCATATTGTATTACACATCACTTATGGTTAGGGACAGATTTGGTGGTGTGGGAATGTTTTAAGGGAGCGTTATGGTGTAATGGATGGGTCAACAGTGTAATTAGTCTGTGTTTTAATTAGTAATTAGTAAAACAGTGTAAATGTAATGACAGGAATTAATTACTTAATGATGCAATGTATTTCCCAGTGATGGGTTGCAGCTGGAAGGGCATCCGCTGCGTAAAACATATGCTGGATAAGTTGGCGGTTCATTCCGCTGTGGCGACCCCAGATTAATAAAGGGACTAAGCCGAAAATAAAATGAATGAATGATGCAATGTAAAACATGTATGCACACAGTGAGTGTACTGTACCAAATGATTATCTTAAATGTAAGTACATTACATAATGACTGGGATGAGTCGCCCAAATATGCAAATTCTGTTATTATTTACTTGTTATTTTACTTATTTATTTTTACTTGTTTTTGGTTACTGTTTAGTTTAAGTAACAATTGACACTATTTACTACTGGCTTATTACCTGCCTATTATTAAGATCATTATTAGCACTTATAAAGTATGCTATTTTTTTACATACCTAATCCTAGCCAATACCTAAACCCAACTACTACCTTACTAACTACAGCACAAATAAACAGCTAATTAGTAGTTTGCTGAGTTAAAAGTCTTAGTTGATGGTTTGTTAATAACATGAATTGTAAATTTTTACACTTTTTTGTTAGGTTGAACATAAAAGAAGTCATTTTGAAGACAGATAAAAACCTGTAACCATTGACTTCCATAGTATTTGCTTTTCCTACTATGGGAGTCAATCGTTATAGGATTTCAGCTTTCTTCAAAAAAATTTTTTTGTGTTCAACCTAACAGTTAAAAGTCAGTCGATTATATCATTTTTGGATGAACTATCCTTTTAAGGCCACTTAATATAAAGTGAGACCGTTGTAATTGTTTGCACACATACACACACAAACACAAAAATCCACAGAAGACATTTTTTTTCTGATATCTATTCTGTGCCACTTCTAAATGTTGATCTAAACAAACAAATCCGATTTATCTTGACTGTGACGATAGCGTTACACATTTCACACCTGCAACATGAGTATAAAAAAAAGATGCACCTGCAAGCACTCACATCAGAAGTCAACACTGCTTTTTTAGATACAATATATATACCCTATTCTTTGTCAAATTTGTGAACTTGATTTCACCACTTGCCTACTAGGTATGGTACACAGCTGTCGCGTCACATATGTGGAGAACATTAAAGCTGTTTTTATGATTGCAGAATAGGCTTAAGCCGATATATCAAATGTTCTTGTGATTAATTGCTGCCGCTTTTATCCAACCCAGGCTCATTCTGAAAATGTACCCCTGTATACATTTCTGGAGAGCGCCAAATGCGTCCTAGGAGCTACGTTTTTTTGCAGTTTTTGTTTTCACGAATCCACCAGAGGCCGCTGTGTTTGCTTTTTCAGATCTCAAATTTCTCTCGCGAGTGCCATTCGCGCCTGCTGTTCTCACGTAAATCCACCAGAGGCCGCTGTCGACTGACTGACATCCCCACCAACCCACTTCCCTAAACCCAACCGACAGTGTCTTCAAAAGCAATCCAGAAAAAGAAAAGCCCTCGCCTGATTTTTACCATGTTTTCAGATTTTACCACATTCTCACCCAGTTATTTACTTGTTTATTTTATTTTTTGCCTTTTATTTTTGTTTTAACTGCTTTCTGGAACCGTTCTTCGCCAGACTCGAACCCTGTTGTCGCAGTCAACTCCTCTCTGCGTCTCAAGTCCGCCGACGTACATGGTGAGCTACTGGGCAAACTGGTAACAGCAGGAAAGCCATTCACACGGAGGTAAGCGGTCAGCTGTTAGCGTGAAAAGGAACGGCCTCATACCGCCCCGTAGCATTCGTTTTAAAAACGAAATGCAGCCATACGTACTTCTGCCTACATAATTCGCGATCTCCAGAAATGTATACGGGGGTACGTTGTCATGATGAGCCTGTGTTGCTTTTATCACGGTATACTGTATTACAGCGATTTTGACCTGCGCTACAAAAAAGCATACTTTCACAGGTATAATAGCCAAAAATAATTCATTTATTGCGTTATTGTATATGCGTATTCAGAGTAAAGAAATGTTTCAGCCAAATTAAACTGCTATTAGGGCTGGTCAAAAGATCTGATCTCTGAATTAAGAGTTGCCATGTAAATGGACCCTTGGATCCCTCTTGGATCTCCTTCATAACATTTTATTATAATACACAGACCACACCACAGAAACATCCATAATCAAACACACCTCCAGGGCCAAAGTTGCTAAACCCAGTCCTAAAACACAGATAAGCTCAATTGCTCACATCAGTAGATGACTAGCAGATTGCGATGAAAAAGCCACAGCAGTCTCAGGATGGCATCTGCTTTGGAATTACCAATAATGAGTAATGAGAAGTGGAAAGCCCTGGCTTGGAGAGTTTGTTTGATGAATAATCCAGAACCAATGGGATTTTCAATGAAGGACAGGGTAGGGAGTATGTTGAACCAGGGTGTCACTTGAAACTGAAATGGTAAGAGGAGTTATACCTCTTTATCTCCAAGGCAGTTTGAGTGCTGGTCCAGAGCCTGAGTCTATAGAATACACAAGACATGTCACTTGTATAGTCTTGAATGGAGAAAAGCGTAATGTGAATATGGCCGTTCTAGCGGTGCAAGCCCTGCCTTCTAGTAAAGGAGCCAATCATTGATCTGTAGAGACTGAGGGGGAGGGGATCGGTCCAGACATGTGTTTTTGCAATAGTTCCATTGTTATGAACACTGAGTTTGTCAAATGTGCTAGTATCGAATACTTCATTTGAGAAATATATCCAAATAAAGCTTCAGATCTCTACTTTTAAATGAACAAACTACACTTGAAAACAAATGTTCTCTGGTTTTGTAATCTGGGTCCCACTTTACATTAGGTGGCCTTAACGAAAATGTACTTACACTGAACTTAATCATTTGTTACAATGTACTTATTGTGTAACTACATATTTTTACTTAAGTACTTACGATTGACTAAATACTTGCATGTAATTACATCTGTAACTTGTAATTACGTAGTTGACCATCCTACATAGTTGAACTTAAACTACCCTTAGACCTACCCATACCACCAAACCTGTCCCAGACTCTACCCGTATCCCCAACATAGGCTCATTCTGAAAACGTAGCCCTATATACGTTTCTGGAGATTGTGAATTATGTAGCCAGAGGTACGTATGGCTGCATTTCGTCTTTAAAACTAACACTATGCAGCGGTATGACACCGTTCCTTATCGAGCTTACCAACTGACCGCTAACCTACATGTGGACGGCTTTCCCGCTGTTTCCAGTTTGTCCAGTAGCTTGACACGTACGTCGACAGACTTGAGACACAGAGCAGAGTTGATCGCGACTATGAGGTTCGAGTCCGGTGAAGAACTGTTCCAGAAAGCAGGTAAGACAAAAACAAAAGCCAAAAAATAAAATAAAAAAGTAAAAAACAGGGTAAGAATGTGGTAAAATCTGAAAATGTGGTAAAAATCAGGCGGCCACGAGGGCTTTTCTTTTTCTGGATTGCTTTTTAAAACACTATTGGTTGGGTTTAGGGAAGGGGGATGTTGGGGGGATCGGTCGGTTGGTCAGTTAGTCGATCGACAGCCGCCTCTAGTGGATTTACGCAAGAAGAGCAGGTGCGAATGGCACTCGCGAGAGAAATTTGAGATCTGAAAAAGTGTACACAGCGGCCTTTGGTGGACTCGCTAAAACAAAAACTGGGACGTATTTGGTGCTTTCCAGAAATGTATATAGCGGTACATTTTCAGAATGAGCCTGGGTTGCGTATCCCACCTCAATGTTTTTCAGCACATTATGAACACAGTACATAGTAGTTAAGGCTATTTAATATAAAGTGGGACTGTAATCTGTATGACATGGACGCAAGGTTTAGTATGTCCCGTCTGACGTCATGAATTCCCAAATGCAAATCACATGTTGGAAACCACGCCCACAAAATTTGTAAACAAAGACGTCACTGTCGTTTTGGGAGGAAATTATCCATCAAGAGCAAGTTGGATATTGTTGGATGTGTGAAACACCAAACAAACTAGCCTGACAGATGCTCACTGATGGTCCAATGCTGCCCAATGTTTGACCATCAGCTTGGCCTTAAGGCTTGCCAGTCTAACCAACTCCAAAGCCCCATTAGCAGTAGGTTTATCCTAGCACCCAATTCATACTAGTGGAAAAGGGGTATGATTGTGTTCTAACAAGAGTGGGCAAGCTAAGAACAGAGACTAGAATCCAAGAGATCACAATTCTCCAGACTTTTCAGAAATTGGCTACTGCATTTATCATCAAGTCTTGAAAATGTAAAGTGTGAAATGAACAGACAAGGCGCTGGATATGGTAGGATGATGAATTGTATAGCTGACTCTAGCAACTCTTGTATAGCAACTCTGCTCCTCCATCTCTAATCAAACATACCTGTGTGTAATTTCCAAGAAATACTGAAGACAGATTATATTGTATATGCCTGTCTTGTCTTCTGTCATGAAAATAATTATGCAAGACATGGGAAAGAGAGATGAATTCTGGGATATCATTTCAGAAAGACAACAGAGCATGGCATTGCAACAAAACAGAAACAAGATGACGTATGTGTGTGTGTGTGCAAATGTTATACGATAATTTGTGTCTGGATTAGGAGAGCCAATGAGGGTGTGACAAATAATAACAACAACAACAACACAAACAGAGATGGATGGATGGATGGATGGATGGATGGATGGATGGATGGATGGATGGATGGATAGATAAATAGATAGATATTAGAATAGATAGAGATTTTAAGGAAAGATATTGACAGTAAACAGGAAAGAAAGAAAGAAAGAAAGAAAGAAAGAAAGAAAGAAAGAAAGAA
>CAIGQV010000889.1:447521-475283 GCA_903798115.1 Danio jaintianensis
AGTTTATTGCTGTACAGTTCTCTAATGTTTTATTTATTTATTTATTTTCATTAATTTTCTTTTCGGCTTAGTCCCTTTATTAATCAGTGGGTCGCCACAGCGGACTGAATCGCCAACTTATCCAGCATATGTTTTACGCAGCGGATGCCCTTCCAGCCACAACCCAACACTGGGAAACACCCATACACTCTTGCATTTACACACATACACTACGGACAATTTAGCTTATTCAATTCCCCTATAGCGCATGTGTTTGGACTGTGGGGGAAATCGGAGCACCCCGAGGAAACCCACAAACTCCACAAAGAAATGCCAACTGACCCAGCCGGGGCTCGAACCAGCGACCTTCTTGCTGTGAGGCGAGTGTGCTACCCACTGCGCCACCGTAACGCCCAAATAAATAAGTAAATAAATAAATAAATAAATAAATAAATAAAGATTAAATAAAAATCAAGTAATCCGATATTTTATATACTGTATAAAATTTTTATAAGTGAATGATCTTCATCTCCTCTTTTAAACTGTAGCGCACATAATTACAAAACATCTAATTTTATTTTATTGCCATACGATTCTCTACTGTGTTTTTTTTTGTTTAGATTTATTTACTTATGTACATTTTTTATTATTTTGTATTTGTTTTTTATATTTATTTTGTTTGATAAGTGACGGCAGCACGGTGGCGCAGTGGGTAGCACAATCGCCACACAGCAAGAAGGTCGCTGGTTCGAGTCCCGGCTGGGTCAGTTGGCATTTCTGTGTGGAGTTTGCATGTTCTCCCCATGCTATCGAGGGTTTCCTCTGGGTGCTCCGGTTTCCCCCACAGTCCAAACACATGCGCTATAGGGTAATTGGGTAAGCTAAATTGTCCGTAGTGTATGTGTGTGAATGAGTGTGTATGGATGTTTCCCAGTGATGGGTTGCAGCTGGAAGGGCATCCGCTACATAAAACATATGCTGGATAAGTTGGCAGTTCATTTCGCTGTGGCGACCCCAGATTAATAAAGGGACTAAGCCGAAAATTAATGAATTTATAAGTGAATGATGTTTATCTCATCTATTAAACTAAGTGCACATAACTGCAAAGCAATGTCTTTATTTATTTTATTCATTTTATTTAGTGTTATTCTATTCTATTTTATCTGTCTATCTATCTAAAATCTAGCATGTCGGTAAGGAAACTTCTCTAAATGCACGCTTTGAGCTCAGATTTCCACCAGAGAGCTGAAAGTATATATTTTTCCTGAAATCGAATCCTCCTTTTTGGGCCAAACAGAAGCAGGAACAAATGTAAAACAGAGAAAGACCTTCAGCTAAACAACAAAGCATTTTAAAACATGTGTCTATAATGCCAGAGCAGGAAAAAAAAAGCCCTTTGTTTGCTTTTTGTGCTCAAAACCCCCTTATTAGTGGATGGGAAATTAGTCAATGTTTAATCCGGGGCTCGGTTCCTGGTTATATTCAAATCGGTGAAGCAAATCTGATTATAAAAAGGGCCGAGAGCAGGATTTGTGATCATTCGGACAGGATGGCTCTGCAAGAAGTCACGCTTTTGGGAATTATAATCCTTTTCTCAGGTGGGCTCATTTTTATTACTTACGACAAAAATATTTATTCATAATTACATTAAATCAGTTCATTCTGGAATGTAAATGAATATGTAATGATATATAAGTACAATTATTATGTATGTATATCTGTGTACTGTATATTATATATACACACACAGTTAAGGTCAGATTTGTTAGCCCTCCTGTGAAATTTTGATAATTTTATATACTTTTTCCCCAATTTCTGTTTAACGGAGAGCAGATTTTTTTTCAACACATTTCTAAACATAATAGTTTTAATAACTCATTTCTAATAACTGACTTCTTTTCTCTTTGCCATGATGACAGTAAATAATATTTAACTAGATATTCTTCAAGACACTAGTATTCAGCTTAAAGTGACATTTAAAGGCTTCACTAGGTTAATTAGGGTAAAGTTAGGGTAATTAGGCAAGTCATTGTATAACAGTGGTTTGTTCTGGAGACAATCCAACACAAATATTGCTTAAGGGGGCGAATAATATTGACCTTAAAATGGGTTTAAATAAATTAAAAACTGCTTTTATTCTAGCCGAAATAAAACAAATAAGACTTTCTCCAGAAGAAAAAATATTATAGGAAATACTGTGAAAAATTCCTGAATCTGTTAAACATCATTTGGGAAATATTTGAAAAAGAAAAACAAATTCACAGGAGGGCGAATCATTTTGACAACTGTTTGTGTGTGTCTGTGTGTATATATGTGCGTATGTGTATGTATATACAGTTGCAATCAGAATTATTAAACCCCCTGAATTAATAGCCCCCCTGTTTATTTTTTCCCCAATTTCTGTTTAACGGAAAGAAAATTTCTTCAACACATTTCTACACATAATAGTTTTAATAACTCATTTCTAATAACTGATTTATTTTATCTTTGCCATGATGACATAATATTTGACTAGATATTTTTCAAGACACTTCTATACAGCTTAAAGTGACATTTAAAGGCTTAACTAGGTTAATTAGGGTAAAGTTAGGGTAATTAGGCAAGTTATTATATAACGATGGTTTGTTCTGTAGACTATCGAAAAAATATATAGCTTAAAGGGGCGAATAATATTGACCTTAAAATGGTTTTTAAAAAATTAAGAACTGCTTTTATTCTAGCCGAAATAAAACAAATAAGACGTTCTCCAGAAGAAAAAATATTATAGGAAATACTGTGAAAATTTCCTGAATCTGTTAAACATCATTTGGGAAATATTTTTAAAAGAAAACAAAATTAAAACGGGGTTTAATAATTCTGATTGCAACTGTATACAGTGCTTAGCATAAATGCGTTCACCCCTCACAGATCTCTCTTTTAAATCAATATTTTCTATAAGATGCTTTACAATATTACATTTGTGCATATACATTAGTTTAGACAGTACTGAAGCTAAATCTGGAGCTTCTCTAAAAACATAACGTATGATAACGGTCCAGAAACAAGTACACCCGAATTGATATGTCATAGAGAAATATTTAATAATTCAAAAGAAACAATAAATCTATACAATTTAGTTTCACTTTTGTAGTTTGTAATTTTGCCAATATTTCACTTGAATTTAAATGTGTTATCTATCTATTTCTAAAGATGTTCTGTGACTAAAATATTATTTTAATAAATATACCTGTTTAATAAATCTGATTTGTTCAAAATGCACAAAAAAAAAGCTGAGCACTATATATATATATATATATATATATACATTATATATATAAAAACATGTTTATATTTTGTGGTAAACTTGTTTATATAAGTAATTAAATAAGTTAATTTACTGTATTGACCAAATATTAATCCAGTAATTAAATTATATAGTGGTTAGCTCAGTGGTTAGCACTGTCGCCTCACAGCAAGAAGGTTGCTGGTGGGTTGCAGCTGGAAAGGCATCCGCTGTGTAAAACATTTGCTGGTTAAGTTATTAAATTAAATATTAGAATTTCTTAATTGTTTTTATGTCTTAATAAAATATCTTTGTCTTAAAAAATATAATCTCTTAATAGTTTTATTATTAATTAAGTATCTCTACTGTTATTTATTTGTTTATATGATATAAAATTGCATAATTTAGTACATTGACTAACTATTAATGAATTTAATTGCTTTTATTTGAACCATATGTAATTAATGATGATGCAAATGAATGATTCCTTTACTCTGTCTGTCTGTCTATTTAACTTTTTTTTATTTGTGTAATCTTTTATATGCAGGTCACATCCCATCTGTGTTTACAGCTCAAAGTAAGTTCAGTCAATCAGTCAATTATTGTTCAACCAATCAATCGATTGTTCAATCAATAATTCAATCAATTAATCAATAAAATATTCAGTCAATCAATTGTTCAACCCATCAATCAATTGAATCAAATGTTCAATCAATAAATCGATTGATCATTCAAAAAATTAATCAATCAATTGTTCAATCAATCAATCAATCAATAAATCATTCAAATATTCAGTCAATCAATTGTTCAACCAATCAATCAATCAAATTAAATGTTCAATCAATCAATCAGTCAATCAATCGGTCAAAAAATCAACCAATCAATTGTTCAATCAATCAATCAATCAATCAATTGTTCAATCAATCAATCAATCAATCAATCAGTCGATCAATCAATCAACCAATCAATCAATCAATTGTTGTTCATCCAATCAATCGATTGTTCAATCATTCAAACAATTAATCAATCAAATATTCAGTCAATCAATTGTTCAACCCATCAATCAATCAAATCCAATGTCCAATATAATAAATCGATCAAACAAACAATCAACTGTTGTTCAACCAATCATTCAATCAATTAATCATTCAAATATTCAGTCAATCAATTGTTCAACCAATCAATCAATCAAATTAAATGTTCAATCAGTCAATCAATCGGTCAAAAAATCAATCAATCAATCAATTGTTCAATCAATCAATCAATCAATCAGTCAATCAATTGTTGTTCCTCCAATCAATCGATTGTTCATCATTCAAACAATTAATTAATCAAATATTCAGTCAATCAATTGTTCAACCCATCAATCAATCAAATCCAATGTCCAATCAATAAATTGATTGATCATTCAAAAAATTCATCAATCAATTGTTCAATCAATCAATCAATCAAACAATCAATAAATTGTTGTTCAACCAATCAATCGATGGTTCAATCAATCATTCAATCAATCAATTAATCAATGAAATGTTCAGCCAATCAATTGTTCAATCAATTAATCAATCAATCAATTAGTCAATCAGTCAATCAATCAATCAATCAATTGTTGTTTCTCCAATCAATCGATTGTTCAATCATTCAAACAATTAATTAATGAAATATTCAGTCAATCAATTGTTCAACCCATCAATCAATCAAATCCAATGTCCAATAAATTAAACGATCGATCATTAAAAAAATTAATCAATCAATTGTTCAATCAATCAATCAATCAAACAATCAATAAATTGTTGTTCAACCAATCAATCGATGGTTCAATCAATCATTCAATCAATCAATTAATCAATCAAATGTTCAGTCAATCAATTGTTCAACCCATCAATCAATCAAATCAAATGTTCAATCAATCAATCAATCAATCAGTCAATTGATTGTTTATAAAATCAATTGTTTAATCAATCAATCAATCAATCACTCAATCAATAAACTGATCAGTCAGTCAGTCAGTGTTATATATGTGTTTTCCTCCATCAGATGTGTGCAGGACGTACGGCAGCGGTGTGTTCTCCAGCTTCAACGGGACGGTGTTTCACCTGAAGTCCAGCTGCGCAGTGACGCTCACACACTTCACTCACGCCGGGGTGGACTGTCACATCATCGTCCAGCGTGGGACGACCGGCCTGATGGACAGAGTGGAGATCATCGTCAACAAAATCACCACGCTCGTCCACAACAACACCGTGACCGTCGACGGCAGCAGGTCCCCCACTTAGCACATCTGCAAACAAACAGAGATTTTAGTTGAATAAAGGTCATGAAATGGTATTTGAGGGCTGCACGGTGGCGCAGTGGGTAGCACGTTCGCCTCACAGCAAGAAGGTCGCTGGTTCGAGCCTCGGCTGGGTCAGTTGGCATTCCTGTGTGGAGTTTGCATGTTCTCCCCGTGTTTGTGTGGGTTTCCTCTGGGTGCTCTGGTTTCCCCCACAAGTACAAACACATGCGCTATAGGTGAATTGGGTAGGCTAAATTGTCCGTAGTGTATGTGTGTGAATGAGTGTGTATGGATGTTTCCCAGTGATGGGTTGCAGCTGGAAGGGCATCCGCTGCGTAAATCATATGCTGGATAAGTTGTCGGTTCATTCCGCTGTGGCGACCCCAGATTAATAAAGGGACTAAGCCGAAAAGAAAATAAATGAATGAATGTTATTTGACAAGTGTATATTTATAGGGTCATTATTGTAGTTCTGGGATTATAAAATGTGACCTCAAAATCCAGTCATAAGTGTCCATTTTTTGAAATTGACATATTAGCTTTATTAGCATATTAGCATTGGCATGGTTCTTGTGATAGGACAATATTTGAATCTAAACACTTAGAAAATCTCTGTTAACGTTGTCCAAATTAAGTTGTTAGCAATGCGTATTACTAACTGAAATTGAGTTTTGATATATTTACAGTGGGAAATTGTCTAAATATCTTAAAGGAACATGATCTTTACTTAGTATCATGATGATTTTTGCTATAAAAAAATGCCATACGATGCATTTTTTGGAACAATAAGCAAACATTAAGACAACATAAGAGAAAACAATAAGACTGGTTTTGTGTTCAGGGTTTCATATTGTTATAGCAGTGGATGAAGTACATAAATGAAGTACTTCAAGAGTACAAATACACCAATTAATTTTATTCAAAGTAAAAAGTCTTTTATTTTATTTTACTGCAGTCAGATTACTAAGAACTTGATTTTTTTTAATGAAGTAAAAGTAAAAAATGTTTGTATATATATATACGTTTAAATATTTCTGCAATAAAAATGTTAAATATATATATTTTCACAGAATTTCCCTCCCATACGACCACACCTATCAGCACGTGTTTCGTTACGGAATCTACACCAGACTCCAAAGCAAAGTATTACCATTGTCTGTCACCTGGTACAGTGTGCCTGATGGTGTCAGTTCACTTTGGGTAAGTAATCATTATATTAAAAAAAAATAATAATTATTATATACAGTTGAGGGCGACGCGGTGGCGCAGTGGGTAGCACGTTCGCCTCACAGCAAGAAGGTCGCTGGTTCGAGCCTCGGCTGGGTCAGTTGGCATTTCTGTGTGGAGTTTGCATGTTCTCCCCGTGTTCGCGTGGGTTTCCTCCGGGTGTTCCGGTTTCCCCCACAAGTCCAAAGACATGCGGTATAGGTGAATTGGGTAAGCTAAAATTGTCCGTAGTGTATGCGTGTGAATGAGTGTGTATGGATGTTTCCCAGAGATGGGTGGCAGCTGGAAGGGCATCCGCTGCGTAGAACATATGCTGGATAAGTTGGCGGTTCATTCCGCTGTGGCGACCCCAGATTAATAAAGGGACTAAGCCGAAAAGAAAATGAATGAATGAATACAGTTGAGGCTGCACGGTGGCGCAGTGGGTAGCACGTTCGCCTCACAGCAAGAAGGTCACTGGTTCGAGCCTCGGCTAGGTCAGTTGGGGTTTCTGTGTGGAGTTTGCCTGTTCTCCCCGTGTTGGCGTGGGTTTCCTCCGAGTGCTCCGGTTTTCCCCACAAGTCCAAAGACATGCACTATAGGTGAATTGGGTAGGCTAAATTGTCCATAGTTTATGTGTGTGAATGAGTGTGTATGGATGTTTCACAGTACTGGGTTGCAGCTGGAAGGGCATCCGCTGCGTAAAATATATGCTGGATAAGTTCATTCCGCTGTGGCGACCCCAGATTAATAAAGAGACTAAGCCGAAAAGAAAATGAATGAATGATATACAGTTGAAGTCATTATGTTAGCATTATGTTAACAGACAAAAGGGATTTTTTTGACAGTATTTCCGATAATATCGTTTCTTCTGGAGAAAGTTTTATTTGTTTTATTTCGGCTAGAATAAAAGCAGTTTTTATAATTTTTTTAAACCATTTTCAAGTCAATATTATTAGTCCCCATTTTTTCGATTGTCTACAGAAAAAAAAACATCGTTATAATAAGCCTTTACATGTCACTTTAAGCGGAATACTTGTGATTATTACTTTATAGAGACTATATATTGCATGTCATTTTCAAGCATTTCTCTTTTAGGTGCAACTGAACCAGGGCTTAGTGGAGGGTATGAGTGGACTTTGTGGGCATCAGAACAGCTCAGGTTAGTGTGTTCAGTTGATTTGTGTTGTTTAAGCAATGACTTCTAACCCAGCATGTCCAAAACAACATCAAATTGACCAAGCATGATAGACAAAATACATCAAAAATGCGAATCAATTTGATGTCAAAACCTTGACGTCTATTTGACACCCACACATTGATGCTTTTTTGACCACCAAAGTATTATAATCTAAAAAAGCTTTTATTTATCTGAAAGATTCAATTACAAATTCTAAATTTAGACTGGATTTTGTTCCGTACAACTACCTTGATGTCAAAATGACGTCAAACTGACATCTAACGTTGGCGTCAAAACGCATATTTTTGACATGTTTTTTTTTTATGCTGATATTAGATGTCAATTTGATGTTGTTTTGACATCAAGGTAGTCAATTGACATCAAACCAATTTGCAATTTGACATCGTTTTGACATCAATTCCCAGCAGGCACACAACAACGTCATATTGACGTCAAATACTGACATTTATTCCAACCAAAATCCAACGTCTGATAGACGTCATAGTGGTAACGTCCACACAACGACAAGCTGTAACATCATTAGACGTTGATATTTGATTGATTTTAGGTTGGACGTTGGGTTCTGACGTCAATAGGATTTTCATTTCCAAACAAAATGCAAAGTCCCCACGACGTTAGGGTACAACGTCAATCTGACGTCATGTTGATGTCCTGTGCCTGCTGGGTTTGATCATAATCATATACTGTTGTCTTCATATGTTTTTGACAGAAACGATGCAGCAGCTGATTTCCAGCAGCGTCTTCCCCGATGGTCAATGCCTGACACAAGACTCTGTTGCACAGACAAACACAGTGAGTTTCAGTAAAGACAAACAAATGACAGCCTTCATGAAATGTAAGGTCAAAGGAATAAAGGCAATAAAGGCAGGTCAAAGGAATAAAGACTAACAGAATGCTGCCTAAACTCATTTAACTAGTCAGATCATTTCAAGTCAAGGTTCAAAAAAGTATTACATGCCAGATTTCATTTCATTGCAAAGTGATTTCTTTATCAATTAGAAACAAGATTTGGTAACACTTTTATTTTAGTGTCCTTGTTATACTTGTTTTCCCAGTGATGGGTTGCAGCTGGAAGGGCATCCGCTGCGTATAACAAATGCTGGATAAGTTGGCGGTTCATTCTGATGTGGTGACCCCAGATTAATAAAGGGACTAATCCGAAAAGAAAATGAATGAATGAATGAATGAATGAATGTTATACTTGTCTTCCAAGAACTTGGCTATAGTATTTACAATAAATACATGCAACTAACCCTGAACCTAACCTGCATTCTAACCCTAACCGTATAGTAAGTGCATATAATTAATTACAATTACTCAGTAGTTAAATAAAAATCTACATTGTAACAAGGACACCTTAAAATAAAGTGTAACAATAACAATAGAATGTGTCCTGCTTTTTTTTTTTTTTTTTGCATAAATAATTATATTTTACTGTGGTTTACAAAAAGCACCCACTAAAATGTCATTCAGAGCAACAATGGTTTAGATACCAATATTTTGAACAATAATGCAATAAATTAAACAACAAAACTGCCACATAAATGTACATAACTAGTAATAAATAGTAACAATAGACAAAATACCATTACGGGTATAATAAATTGTCATTCAGAATTGTCGTTCATTTATTCATTCATTCATTTTCTTTTCGGCTTAGTCCCTTTATTAATCTGGGGTCGCCACAGCTGAATGAACCGCCAACTTATCCAGCATATGTTTTACGCAGCGGATGCCCTTCCAGCCGCAACCCATCACTGGGAAACACCCATACACTCTCATTCACACACATACACTACGGACAATTTAACTTACCCAATTCCCCTATAGCACATGTCTCACACCCGGAGGAAACCCACGCAAACATGGGGATAACATGCAAACTCCACACAGAAATGCCAATTGACACAGCCAAGGCTCGAACCAGCGACCTTCTTGCTGTGAGGCGATTGTGCTACCCACTGTGCCACCGTGACACCCTCAAGAGTTGTCGTTTAACTGTTAATTGTTTATACATTAACAGAGCTGCCCTGTGGCATAAATCTGAATCAGTTGTTTGTTTTATATGACCACCTGAATCATGGGTCCCCTGCATCCAAGCAAACTTTGGGCAGGTAGACAGTGGATGCTATCTCCCCAGCATATTAAGCCCTATGTCAGCCATGTCCTTTGGCTGTCCGGGCTCACTCTACATTGGGTATGGCGGCTTCAAAAGCCTTTCTATCAGGGATCTCCCTGTCTGATATCTGCCACTCAGAGGGGTGGTCTACCCCCCGCACCTTTATCTGATTTTATCAACTTGATATAGATCCTTCTCTGGAGTCTAGCTTTTTAGTGCCTTGAAGTGGACATGTCACCTAGGCACTTGACAGTATGGGGTTGTTGGGATTGGGTTTCCATAGTGCCAGAATCCCCTGAAAGAGAACATCCCAGGTTATGACTGTAACCATGGTTCCCCGAGGGGAATGAGAAGCTGCGTCAGCGCAGTGACATCCTGCTAATTACATTGAAGTGATTTCACATCGGTTTTGACGGTTTAGCGAAGGGGTCACCAATCTTGGTCCTGGAGGGCTGGTGTCCCTGCAGAGTTTAGCTCCATCTTGCCTTAACACACCTGCCTGGAGGTTTCAAGTATACCTAGTAAGACCTTGATTAGCTTGTTCAGGTGTGTTTGATTAGGGTTGGAGCTAAACTCTGAAGGACACCGGCCCACCAGGAACAAGTTTGGCGATCCCTCGTTTAGCGTCTCCTCGGGGAACCATGGTTACAGTCGTAACCTGGGACAATTTGTTCAGTCCAAATTTGGGTATAATATGGACTGGCAATGTAGCTTGAAGTTTTAGCCCACTTTTATTATTAAATTTGGGTTAAAAAACACAGCAATTTTTTGGCCAAGTAAGTGTGAGTGTGAGTGTTGTAAGTGTGAGGTCTATTGTGTAAGTTATTGGATTCTTGATTGACCACTAACACTGTCTTTTTATTTTATTTTTTGTAGCTTTGTAGTGCTGTTTTGTCCCATGCATACGAATGTCTTGGCGCCAAATATAAAACCTACCTGAGTCTGTGTTATAAAAGTATGAATGGTTTGTGGCATCATGAGGTGAACTGCTCCTTCTTCAAAGAGATTTCTCTGATGTGCGGCAGCTCCAGTCCATTCTGGTCAATATGGAGATCCAAAACCAACTGCTGTAAGAGGCACAGTTTTAAACAAATATTCATTTTATTATTGTTATAACGTTTGAAATGCTAAGAATTCATCTTGTTTGCAGCCATGCCTCTTTGTCCGGGAGATCTGCATTATGTAGAAATGGGTCCCGCTTTCCCCCCGACCTGCAGTAACCCGCAAAACTCCACCACGGACATCACCAGCACCTGCCTGCCTGCTGAAGGTCAGTTCTTCATTGTGGGTTACAAAGTGTTAGTTTTTCAGAACGATACCATTTATTGTCTTTGTGTAAACTCGAAAACACAACTTTGTGAAATCAGAAACTATGTTTTCATTTGAATTTGTGAATTTGATTTATGCGGAAAACTGGAATATTGCTTTTGCAAATAAAGCAGTGTTTTCTATCCAATCAGTCAAAGAGAACAAAATAGTCACTTTCTGAAAAACTGGTGCCAAAAATCTAACAGAAAAATGAAGTTTGCTGCAACAGGAGAAGCCACTGTGGACATTTTTTCTTATATAATAATTACTTATATTTCAGATCTTTTACAATGTGCTCCCTTTGCAGATTTTCCATTAATGGCGTCTAATCACACTCATTTTTGTTATCATGTGATCTGTTAAAACAAAATCACATACATTTTTTGATGCGCAAGTGTAGCGCAGCTACAGCTAGTGAAATGCCGTGCAGGTAAACCTCACAGACGCTAAAGGCCATGGTCTTTAGTCTCCTTATTAGAGCAACCGACTCCCATGAAAAGAATCGCCAGTTCGATCCCAGCTCAGAGCGGGTTGGGTGCAGTAGGACCGGTGGGTTACATGTGGAAGCTCGTCCGGGATGGGAGTGAGGTTTAGGGGGGTGAGTGTAACAGAAGCCAGCTAGTGAAGTGCTGTGCAGGTAAACCTCACTCCTCTGACCTCTAAAGGTGCTCTAGCGACAGACTTTAGAGGCCATGGTCTTTAGCCTCCTTGTTAGAGCAACCGACTCCCATGCGGAGAATCGCCGGTTTGATCCCAGCTCGGAGTGGGTTGGGTAGTGTAGATCAGGCATTTAATCAATAAATGTCTTTCCATCATAGTTTATGCGCATTTCTTTCTTATTGGATAAAAAGTTTATCCTACTCAGTTGTGCGCAAACGTTTTTTATGCGCATTTTCAAATTGTATATCCTGATGTTTCCATTTAAGCACTTTTTAGGCGATATTCCAAAACTCGCATTACAATAGGTGGATGGTAACGTTGCCAACTACTGGCCTGGCATGCATAATATAGCATTTTTAGATCCATTTTTTGATAAATCCATGTGAACTGAAAATGTTTTGTCTGAATGATGGTCTTTATTAGATGTAAAAACATTCCTTAAAAGGCTAGATTCATGAACACATTCATGAGCATGAACACAAATCCCATAAAAGCCCCAATGGGACGATAAGGTGCAGATAATGCTAGTGCATTACAACAACACAGGTGCAAAATAATTTGATATATCTGAATTTTTGTATGCAGAAAACAGTAAACTTTTACATTATTTTCAGCAAAAAGTGGCTAAATCGTACAAATTCATTCATATGAAAACAAAACTTTCAAATCATTTTTTTTTTTTGGATTACTTTTTGTTTTTGACTTTTTTCCATTAGGTGGATTTTCAGTTTGCTATTTGTTTATCCAGTTTAAAGGTTAATGGTGATCATGTGAACATCAACTATGAGAGATGATTATTTATGGGTCTTAGAACAGCAAAAATTTTCTTTTTCTCACAATCTCAGGAAAGGTCCTGAATGATCGTATTAAAGGCTACTATACCATAAATGTGGAGGAATGTCCATGTGTGCATGGAAAAATGACGTATGCTCCGAGGCAGGAGCGCAGAACAAAATGCCAGAGCTGGTGAGAACCACAGTTTTTGAGACTTTAATAATTTTTTTAATTTAGATAACTGTGAATAGTCTTAAAGGGTTAGTTCATCTAAAAATGAAAATTTTTAATTTGTGTCCTGAAGATGAACAAAGGTTTAAGATGTTTTAGATGAAATCTGAGAGCTCCCTCATCCTCCATAAACATTAAAAGTCCAGAAATCTACCAAAAACATTGTCAAAACAGTCCATGTGATTCAACTGCAATCATACAAAGTCCAAAGCTCCTTGCTGGTGGTTTGTGGACAGTCATGGCTAAGACAAATTTGCTTAGTTTGCGAAATTGCAAAAACTAGGGTTTTTCAAATGCAGAAGTAGAGAAGTTGGTAAAAATGCAGAATCTGAATGTATATTTTGTGACTGTGAAACACTGATGGAGAGATTTGTGTTGTGTTTATCCTCACAGTACCTGCATCAAAGGAAAATGGGCATGTTCTGCAAACACATGTCCGGTCAAGTGTATTATTGAGGGACAATTCATTACTACGTTTGATGGCAAGCAGTATTCTCTTCCAGACAGATGCACTTATGTGGCTGCAAGGGTAAAATTGAATATAATATAAATGTCCAGCCAAATATGATATTTTGCACTTTTCTGATATTAAAATGTCAACTCTTTTTGGTACCCAGGGGCTTAACTGGACTTTGAACATTCAATATTCTGCACAACGTGTCGTCATAGAACAGGCACATCTCATTATCAACCAGGTTTGACGATTTTCTTTCTTTTTATTATTAATCTGTGATTTTCCAAGTGCATTTGTGTGCTGAGGATACAGTAAATATACAGATTGTGTCTTTAAAATCTTTGTTTAAGGGAAAGTTGTCCATATAATCCTCTATTAAAATAGAAAAGATAAATTTTTAGTTATAGTTTTAGTTTAATAATTTAATGAATGCTTTTTTCATTTAGGACAAATATACCTTCTCTGCAAACAGTATACAACTCAACAACATTGAAATTATTGACTTGTCACAAACTGGTGGGCTGTTTTGATATTTGGCAGATTTAAATATTCATATAAAAGCTTGACAAAGTTTGAAATATTCACAATACCTTCCTTTTTTATATATGTCATTTGCTTTTGTTTCAGAATCCACCACTGTTTTTTGGCAGTCCTCAATGTTCGTTCAAGTCTACACTTCGTTTGGCCTGAAAATGCAAGTTCAAGTCTCTCCAGAAATTCAAATATATCTGAATTTGCCAGCGACTGAAAATACCAAAGGTTTGACTGAGCCAAATTTATGAAAGCCGCATCAATCAATTCAGCGTTTTGTGTTAATTTAAATATGAACTGAGTTCTTTTTTTATTATCACAGGTCTTTGTGGAACTTTTAATAATGACACGAATGATGACTTTACCACTTTTAGTGGTATCATAGAAAGCTCTGTTCAGCTTTTTGCCCAGTCCTGGTCAATGGGCAGCTGCACACCAATAACTGGATGCATAAACACTAACAATGGTAAGTGTCGTTTAGCTATAACTGCTTAAACATACTAAAGGAACACTCTGAAAATTGTTTTACAGCTCTTCTAGAGTTAAACAGTTGAGTTTTACCATTTTTTTAATCCATTCAGCCGATCTTCTGGTCTATTTAGCTTAGCTTAGCATAAATAATTGAATTAGATTAGACCATTAGCATCTTGCTCAAAAAGTGTTGATAATTGTTTTTATTTAAAGCTTGACTCTTCTGTAGTTACATCGTGTACTGAGACTGACAGAAAATGAAAAGTTACTATTGTCTAGGGGAATATGGCTAGGAACTAAACTCTCATTCTGGCTTAATAATAAACAAGGAACTTTGCTGCTGTACCATGGCTACAGCAGGGGCAATGATATTACGCCTAGTAAATAGCAACTTTTCATTTTCCGTTGGTCTTAGTACATAATGTAACTACAGAAGAGTTAAGCCTATTCTTTTAAATAGGAAAATTATTATTGTTATTATTATTTTTGAGCGAAGTGCTAATGGTCTAATCCAATTCAATGACTTATGCTAAACTAAGCTAAAAGTGCTCCTGCCAGACCTGGAGGTCAGCTGAATGGATTAAAAAATGTGAATGTACTTAAAGTATTGTGTTCATATTGTGTTGCACAACACTTATGGTGCTGTTAAGGTGAGATATGGATGCGTTTGAGCACAGGTTTGGTGGTGTGGGTAGGGTCAACAGTGTAATTATAAATGTATTACGTAAATTAATTACATAATGATGGTTTTTAAAATATAAGTACAATGTAAAAACATGTATGTACAATTAAGTACATTGTACCGAAGAAATAATTCTAATTTAATTAAATAAGTTAAGGATACAACTGTCCTGGATGTACTTTATCCCACTTATTACCAGTGGTGGAAAGAGTACTGAAAACTCATACTCAAGTAAAAGCACCATTACTTGCCTAAAAATGTAGTGCAAGTAGAGTAAAAGTATCTGTTGTAAATATTACTCAAAGTATGAGTAAAAAGTAGACCTTTCAAAAGTACTCAAGAGTAGTGAGTAGTGAGTATTACGCTGTAAAAAGCTGATGCATTCACATTTAATTTGTGTATGTGTGTAAACAAAACATTCTGTAGTGCATTTAGTGATTACCCAGCAGGCACAAAATGTCATAAGACGTTAATATTAGGTTAGATTTAGGTTGTGACGTCAGGTGACCAAAATTCAATATCTAGCCAGCGTCTAAGGGCAACGTTATTTTGATGTCCAATAACGACATCAAATGACGTTTATATTTGGTTGATTTTAGGTGGTGTTGGAAAGTGACGAAAATCCAACATCGAGTCAACATCTTAAACCAACGTCGTATTGACATCAAATACTGACATTTATTCGTCAGGTATGGCAACCAAAATCCAACATCTGATAGACGTCATAGTGGTAACGTCCCCACAACGTCAAGCTGTAACATCATTAGACGTTGATATTTGGTTGATTTTAGGTTGGACATGGGCATTGACATCAGTCTAATGTTGAGTTCTGATGTCAACCCGATTTTCATTTCCAAACAAAATGCAGCATCCCCATGACGTTAGGGTACAACGTCAGTCTGACATCATGTTGACGTCTTGTGCCTGCTGGGTGTTTAAGGCCATTTCGATCATCATACAGTAAACATCTGTCATCTTCTCATCAGTGACATGCATCTAAACAGTCTCTGGGTCATTGTGTGTAAAGATTTTGGACATCTTCTTGGAAACTTTTAATGCTTCCAAACAGTTTGCTGCAATTATAAAGCGCACATGTCTTGAGGTTGTTCATTATGATGCGATTTACCTACTATGTGTGATTTGATTGGACAGGAATCACAGGACTGATTTTTATAATCCCCATAGACAAGAAAAGATAAAGTAGTGACTGCAGGTTAAAGGACAGTAGTGGAGTAAAAGTACCGATACTGCACTAAACGTACTCAAGGGAAAGTAAAAGTACACATTTTTAGATCTATTCAATAAATTACAATTCCTGAGGAAAAACTACTCAATTACAGTAATTTGAGTGTTTGTAATTTGTTTCTTTACACCACAACTTATTACACAACTATTTGCCACAAAACATAAAACAAGACACAAAACCTTGTTCTGAGCCATAATAGTTTATTAATACTTGAATTAAATGCAAAGCTGACAGTAATGAAAACAGGTGATGGAGTATACACTAACCTGCGCATTATTCAGACACTAGATGGCGCCAAACAGTCAAAAACGCGAATCTGACAGAAACGAAACCAGTTCAGTGAAGCATATACTAACCTACGTAATATTCATTCACAAGACGGTGCCAAAAAAACAAATAGCAAGCAGATAAATTTGAATGTGGATGTAATTATATGGATGTGAACAGTGGTTGTTATCTGGGAATAACATACCTTGGAATGTCGTGATTGACCAATCAGAATCGAGTATTCCAGACAGCCTTAATAAATAAAGTGAGACCATTTCGAAACCCCTTTTATTGATTTATTCATCTCGTTTTCAGAGCTGTTTGCCGACCAGGGCTGTGATCAGCTGAGAGATCCAGAAGGACTGTTTGCTGAGTGTCATGATTATGTTCCCGTTGCTCCCTTTGTTGAGGTACGGATGCTTTTCTATCCATAAAACAAATGTGGTGTTGGGTTGTTTTTTTGTTCTTAATCAAAATATTCGGCTCTTATCAGGCATGTGTTAAGAGAACGTGTCAATGCTCCAGAGCATTGCAGGATTGTTTGTGCGTCTCCTTCGGGAACTACGCAAAAGCCTGTGTGGCTCAAGGGATCACGGTTGAAGACTGGAGATCTGGGACAAACTGCGGTAAGAGACACACTTTTGTTCACAGTGGTTATAAAAAAAGGTGCTAATCCCAATTTTTTTTCCTTAGACCTTCTTAACACACAGACTTCAAGCCTCCATTTACATTGTTTTGGTTAAATTTGGATTTATAACTGTAGTTTTAAAGGGGCTAATTTTTACTCATACGCTTGCGCTACATTTTTTTGACAAATAATGGTGATAAGCATGATTTTCAGTACACTTTCCACTACTGATCTAAATAATAATAATAATAATAATAATAAAAATAAAACTTTACCCAGCATGCAGCAAAATCAAACAGCACATCAAAAAAATACATAAAAAAAGCTAAAACCTTCTATTTAACATCCACACTGTCACAATCTAATCCTGGCAGATCACTGGTAAACACACAGATCGCATAGAACTACAAATCCGCTGGTGTATGGACTACAAGTTCCAGTCATGCACTACAAACACACACCTGTTCCAGATCACGATTGATTACACTCACACAGCTGGGAGCTGCTCAAAGACTGATTAGATGGACTTTAAATACAGTGCACACACACACACACACACTTCTTTGCTAAGTCTTGTCAACTGAATTGTGAGCATTATTATACGGTTTCCCTGCCTTGTTTCTAACCTTTGTTTTGTTTGTTTGTTTATGTTGCTTGCTGCCTGCCTTTTGACCATCTGCCTGTTTTATGACCACGACTCTGGATTGCCTGTATACACTTGTTTGCCCCTGTGTTGACCATTGCTTGCCTGACCATTCTCGTAATAAACCTGCGTTTGGATCTGCACCTCTGTTGTCAGCGTCCCATCACATTACACACACATTGATGCCCTTTTGACCACCAAAATAATGACACAAAAATATTATATATAAAGCTTCAATTACAAATTTAGTTGAATTTTGCATCCTTTCAATGCGTGTAAACTACCTTGATGTCAAAACGACATAAAATTGTCAAGAGTAAAAACAGTCCTGTAATCAAAAATCCAAAAAGTCCTAAATGTTTTTGATGTGTTTTGATTTGTTTTGTGTGTGCATTGGTGGGCGTAGTAACCAGAGAATATACTCAAATGCAAGTCAAACTACTTATGAAAATACAAAGTAAGAGTAAAGCCATACTTTAAAATGCTGCATTAAAAACAACATAGGCTCATTCTGAAAATGTAGCCCTGTATACATTTCTGGAGATTGCGAATTATGTTGCCAGAAGTATGTATGGCTGCATTTCGTCTTTAAAACAAACACTACGGGGCGGTATGATGCTGTTTCTTTTCGCGCTAGCAGCTGACCGCTTACCTACGTATGGACGGCTTTCCCACTGTTACCAGTTTGTGCAGTGGCTCGCTGCGTACGTCCACGAACTTGAGACGCAGAGAGGAGTTGATTGTGACAACGGGGTTCAAGTCCATCATAGAATGATTCCAGAAAGCGGGTAAGACAAAAACAGAATCCAAAAAAATCCCCCAAGTAAAAAAACAGGGTGAGAATGTTGTAAAATCTAAAAACGCTGTAAAAATCAGGCTGCTGCGAGGCCTTTTTCTGGATTGCTTTTGAAAACACTGTTGGTTGGGTTTAGGGAAGGAGGAGGGTGGGTCAGTCGATTGGTCAGTCAGTCGACAGCGGCCTTTGGTGGATTTACGTGAGAACAGCAGGCGTGAATGGCACTCATGAGAGAAATTTGAGATCTGAAAAAGTGTACACAGCGGCCTCTGGTGCATTCGCGAAAACAAAAACTGCAAAAAAAACGTAGCTCCTACGACGTATTTGGCGCTCTCCAAAAATGTATACAGGGGTACGCTTTTAGAATGAGCCTGGGTTCAAATAAATGCAATGCGTTACTACCCACCATCTTGGTTGTGTGCGTACGCATCTATATACATTTTGTCTCACAAACACACATTTTTCGTTATTCAGTTCCTCCATGTATGGGCAACCTGATGTTCGCTTACGCCACTATGGCTTGTAACCACACCTGCCGCTCCCTGTCGGCCCCTGATCCCACATGTGCAGTGCTGGACGACCCTGTGGAGGGTTGTGGATGTACATCAGACTCTCACCTGGACAACCAGCAGACCTGCAGCCCTAAGACACTGTGCAGCTGCTACCATCCAGGAGGAGTCGCACCTCCAGGTCCAGTGGTTATCGGTGGACGTCAATGGTAAAGATGAAAACTAGGCTAAAAAATTCAGTGTTATGTTGAGTACTGGGCAACACGGTGGCTCAGTGGAAAGCACTGTCGCCTCACAGCAAAAAGTTCGCTGGTTCGAGTCCCGGCTGGGCCAGTTGGCATTTCTGTATGGAGTTTGCATGTTCTCCCCGTGTTGGCGTGGGTTTCCTCCGGGTGCTCCGGTTTCCCCCACAAGTCCAAAGACATGCACTAGAGGTGAATTGAATAAGCTAAATTGGCCGTAGTGTATGTATGTGTGTGAATGAGTGTGTATAGATGTTTCCCAGTACTGGGTTGGAGCTAGAAGGGCATCCGCTGCATAAAACATATGCTGGATAAGTTGGCAGTTCATTCTGCTGTGGCAGCTCCTGATTAATAAAGGGACTAAGCCAAAGCAAAATGAATGAATGAATGTTGAGTACTGTGTTTATGCTAATGGAGTATGTTCAATGTTTGTATTGCAGCTTGTGTGAAAATGGACAGCTACGGTGTCCCCAAATTTGCAGTAAGTTAATTTAATTATTTATTTTTTCGAGTGACTGGCTATGTTTCAGCAAAACCACGAAACATGGTTACTTTTAACAGTTACTTTTGTTCTATTTCTGACAAATTATGATTAGTTTTAGTTGTTTTTTTGCTAAATACTATATAAAGGCCTCAAAACGCTTAAAGAGATAATTTGCCCAATAATGAAAATGTACTCACCATTTACTCAACCTCAAGTGGTTTCAAATCCGTTTGAGTTTTGCTGAGCACAAACCGGTAGACATTTATGTCCATAGGAAATTCTATGGAAGTCAATGCCTACTGGTGGCTTTCAGCATTCTTCAAACTATCTTATTCCGTGTTAGACAGTAGAAAGAAAATCAAGCATGTTTAGAACAAGTGGAGTATGAGTTAAGGATTACTTTAAATGATCATTTAAAAAGATTTAACATTTTGGGTCCATTTAAAAGATGACCACTATTTGTAAACAAATGTTTGACACGTATCTTTCTTCATATTGACTACTTTTTTCTGGTAAAGTTTGAAAAATGTCCTGTGAAACATAATGCGACAAAAGAGCTGTCTAAAAACAAGGTAAAATTACATGTATGCTTGAGCAAATGTGTGTCTTTTGTTGTTGTTTTTTTACCCCCTATTGGTTCAGTTTTGTTTATGGCTTAGCATAGGCGATACATAAGAAAAACAACACCTACTTGTGGACTTTTTGTAAGAGAAGTGCAACAGAATGTACCTGTATTTCAGGTTTTACAGAAACATAGCCAGTCTATTTGTAAGACAATATGGCTAACACTTTACTTGAAGGGGTGCTCCTAAGACCTTAATACATTTTATTGACCTCAGCTACAGCAGTGCAAAACTAAAATGTCTTTAAATATTAATTGTTTGACAGGGTATTTTCACTGAAAACATTTAATGACCAAAGTGATCAGAAAATAGAAACGACACAATTATGGCCATCATGTTCACGACAGGTTTATGACAAGAATATATTCTGAAGAATGTTGGAAACCGGAAGCTGTTTATGTCCATAGAACAGTTTATGAAAGTCTTTCTATAGACAATGCCATAACATACAGTAGATGATGACAGGTTATAGTTTGTTTAATATTCAATGAGCTAAGCTAAGCTAAACTAAAAGTGCTCCCTCAAGACCCAGAGATTAGCTGAATGGACTAAAAAATGATAAAACTCAACTGTTTAACTCTAGGGAAGTTAAAATGAGCCTATTTCCAAAAATAAAGGGGAGTGTTACTTTAATGATTGGTTCTTTTTACAATACTACTGTAAATAAAGTCCACAACAGATGTGTTGATTGGATTTCACCTGTGAAATTTCACACTAATTCACCAGAATTTGCCTTTAATGCAAGTCTAATTCATCAAATAATGTTTATTACAAGGAAAATATTTGCAGCCTGTTACCTGATGTTAACTCAACTGATATTCAGGTACAAATAACAGTTAAATTCTTTGCCTCTTTTCTAGATTGCACAGCAGGAAAGATTTGTGTGGATTGCTCACAAATACCGGTCAACACGGCCCATAGGACATGTGGAAGCTTGACCAAACCTGTAGTAAGCATTTTTTCTACAAATGTACATAACAGTATCTTGTCTTAAGTGTTATAGTTTTAATGTGTGAAATTGATGATTTTGTATATCCACAGAGTAATGATGGCAGCTGTTTCAGTGGCTGTTATTGTCCGGGTGGCCTTTTTGAAGATCATAACGGTGGTTGTGTGACTCGCGATAACTGTACCTGCGAATTCAGCGGGAGAGTTTTTGAAACTGGACAGAGTGTGCTGACGAATTGTAAAACATGGTAAGAGAAATCTAGAGATTTACCTTGGTTTTCTGGATTTATTTTCCCACCTCGTGTCATTCCAAATGGTTTCAATTGTCTTTGCTTTTGAGGAACCGAAAGATGAGATATTTTGTAAAGCGCTCATGCTGCTTTTCGGAAAAGCAAATGGTTATAAAGGTCTTACATTGACATCTTACATTGAAAAAAAAAAACATAGTCAGTTTGAGTTGTGGATTATATTCCAGGGCACTTATTTATATATTTTTGCATATAAATCTTCCTAAAAGTGAATGAACGGCAGAAGTAATGTAAAGTCAATATTTAAGTTTTAATATTATATTTAAGAATATAATATTATGAATTATTATGAATTAGTGTGAAATTTCACAGGTGAAATCCAATCAACACATCTTTTCTGGACTTTATTTTGTGTGGGAAGTGGCACATAGCACATGCACACACAAAACATGAAACAGCACCATATGAGCCCTTGGGTTCACTAACAAGTACAACTTGTTCATTTACCAGTGGAGTTTAATCATGAGTTTTTGTGTCACAGCACATGTAGAGGTGGTGAATGGTCCTGTGTTGATGAGGAATGTTCAGGAACATGTTCGGTGTTTGGGAATGGACAGTATCAAACTTTTGACTCCAAATGGTACAGATTCGACGGAAACTGTCAGTACACCTTGGTTAAGGTAAGTAGGAAATGACCTGTTTTTGGGTGACCTTGGAGTTTGATATATTACATATAAACCATTTGAATGTTGGCAGAAGTAGCTTGGTCAATCAGTTACTGAATCAATAGTATGAAACAATAATAGACAATTATTGTTTTAAACAAAGCAGTTCATGGACAACTCACGAACTGATTGAAGGTTGATTTTTCTTAAAGTAACACTTCACTTTTATGGAAATAGGTACATTTTTCAACTTCCCTAGAGCTAAACAGTTGAGTTTTGTCATTTTTGAATCCATTCAGCCAATCTTCAGGTTAGGCGGGAGCACTTTTAGCTTAGCTTAGCTTATCATAAATCATTGAATCAGATTAGACCGTTAGCATCTCACTCATAAATTCTGCTTAATATCATTGCGCATGCTGTAGACATGGATTATTATGCCGGAATGAGAGTATAGTTGGGCGTCACGGTGGCGCAGTGGGTAGCACAATCGCCTCAAAGCAAGAAGGTCGCTGGTTCGAACCTCGGCAGGGTCAGTTGGCATTTCTGTGTGGAGTTTGCATATTCTCCCCGTGTTGGCATGGGTTTCCTCCGGGTGCTCCGGTTTCCCCCACAGTCCAAAGACATGCGGTATAGGTGAATTGGGTAAGCTAAAATTGTCCGTAGTGTATGAGTGTGTGTATGGGTGTTTCCCAGTGATGGGTTGCATCTGGAAGGGCATCCGCTGCGTAAAACATATGCTGGATAAGTTGGCGGTTTATTCCGCTGTGGTGACCCCAGATTAATAAAGGGACTAAGCCGAAAAGAAAATGAATGAATGAATGAGAGTATAGTTCCTAGAAACTAGAACCTAGAAAATAGCAACTTTTTCATTGGCCTTTGTACATGGTGTAACTACAGAAGAGTCAAGCTTTTTATTGGAGAACAATCAAAACTCGTTTTTTCTTCAGCAAGAAGCTTATGATCTAATCCGATTCAATGATCTATGCTAAGCTAAGCTAAAAGTGCTCCCACCAGACCCGGAGATAGGCTGAATGGATTCAAAAGTGTTCAAACTCGACTGTTTAACTCTATGGCAACGTAAAATAAGCCTGAATCCAAAAAAATGGGGTCGTTCCTTTAATGGTGCATGACTGAGTTTACCTACACAGTCAAATTGTCAAATGTGTCACTCAACAAAAACTAACATTTTTGAACCTACATTTTTTTTTGTACAAGGACGCCAGTTCAAGTGGGAGGTTTGCAATTAAAACTGAAAGTGTTCCTTGTTGTGATGAATCGTTGACGTGTTCCCGTGCCATCTCAGTGGAGCTCCTGGTAAATGATCATCTGTATATACAAACTGTATTATTCTAATTACAAAATTACAATGTGTTCAAATGAAATAACTGTTTATAATCCTACAGGGCACAGTCACTCTAATTTTGAGCGATATGAAGGTAACAGAGAGACTTCCAGCAGGGGGCGCTGTGCTGGCAGAGCCTCTGTATTCAATCCACATGGTGGGCCTTTACATCATCATCTCAGCTCCCAAACTGGGCATCACTGTAATCTGGGACAAACATACCAGGCTCACCATTCAACTGGAGCATCAGTGGAGAGTAAGAAGACCCATTTAATTTATTTCTGTTTTCAGGATTTGTATACAGCACTTACTTTGTGATCTTATCATATGTAGTGCAAAAATCTACAAGCTTTCCTCTTGAATTCCACTCTGCTGTGGTAATTCACATGCCTAATGTCTCTGTTGTTTGTGTTGCCAGAAATTGCTAACTTTCCTTGAAATTGAATGAAGCCTGGTTGCTTTTTCTCTGATAATTGCTGTTCGATACTCTTCAGGTGCAGTAGGTTTAAAGAAATACTCCACTTGTTTTGAAAATAGGCAAGTTTTACCATTTTTAAATCCACATAGGCGATCTCCAGGTCTGACGGGAGAACTTTTAACTTAGCTTAGCGTAATTCATTGAATAGTATTAGATCATTAGAAACTCAAAAATGACCAAAGAATCATGACTCATTTGTAGTAATACTAGTTTGTGCACTAAGACAAACGGTACGGCAGCAAAGTTCCTTGATTATCACACCGGAATGAGATTATAGCTTCTAGCCAAATCGGATCAAAACATAGCAACTTTTCATTTTCCATCCATTTTTGGTACATGATGTAACTATAGATATAACAACCAATTTAATGATCTATGCTAAGCTAAGCTAAAAGTGCTCCCGTCAAACTTAGAGTTCAGCTGATTGGATTCAAAAAAAGGGTCAAACTCAACAGTTTAACTCTAGGGGAGTTGTAAAATGAGCCTATGTTCATAAAAGTGGAGTGTTCCTTTTTAACATGACTGAAAAACCAACTTACTACCAAACTGTTTTTACTGGTTTTCCAGCCTCATCATAGCTGGATGTAGAGGTGTTTTAATCACTTTTGATTAGCTGGTTTAAGAAAGCCTGATGAGCCTTGACCAACTTGACCGGATTATACCAGCAGAAGTTGGTTTTAGCTGTTTTAGGCTTGACTACTAATGAGTGTGCAGATTTAGAGGACTGTTTGTATTCTGCTGTGTTTTGGGATTGACTGTATTTCATGCACTAATTTCACATCCCATGTGAAAAGACAAAATTGCTTGCCTTTGAAATGTTTGGACTTGGGAAGTTTTGGCCTAATAGTTAGGGAATTGGACTTGTAATTGAAAGGGTACATGTTCGATTTTGGGTCCCGGCAGGAATTGAATGTGGGGACAGTGAATGAACCACACTCTCCATCTTCAATACCCAGCTGCGTCCTTGAGCAAGGCACCGAACCCCTAATTGCTTCCCGGCCGCTAGAAGCAATAGCTGTGCTCTCACTTCTCACTCGTGTGTGTGCACTTGGATGGGTTAAAAGCTGAGGCATGAGTAACAATACATGACAATGCTCACTTCACTTATAATTGACACAGGATTTGGGAAACTATTTCTTTTAAGAATTAAGTTAAACCAATAATGGCAATTCTGTCAATAATTACTCACCTTCATGTTGTTCCAAACCACTGATACCTGTGTTCATATTTGGAACCCAACTTAAGATACTTTGGATGAAATCTGAGAGCTCCCTCATCCTCCATAGACAGCAATGGACCTGACTCGTTCAAAGTCCAGAGAGGAACCAAAAAACATTGTCAAAACAGTCCATGTATCTTTAGCGGTTCAAATATTATCAAGAATACTTTTGCGTGCACATTAAAGAAAGGTAAGGGTTTTAATCAACAGTCTTCTGCTCAGTTTCAGTATATTGTACACATTCATGAGCAGTGTGCACTGATGTATACCCTTGATGCATGCGCACAGCTTGATAATATTCAGATTGAACCACTTAAGGTAGTGGTCACCAAACTTGTTCATGGAGGGCCAGTGTCCTGCAGAGTTTGGCTCAAATCCTAATCAAATACACCCAAACAAGCTAATCAAACTCTTTCTAGGTATAGTTGAAACTTCCAGGCAGGTGTGTTGAGGCAAGTTGAGGAACTAAATTCTGCAGGGACACCAGCCCTCCAGGACTGAGATTGGTGACCCCTAACTTATGGTTTGCATAGGCATATGCATATCTGTTTTTGAGATTTTTTTGGACTTTGAAAGTCTCTAGACCATTGTTGTCTATGGAGGATGAGGGATCTCTCAGATTTGACTCTCTCAGGGGATTGGAACTACATGAGTGTTAATAATTAATAATATATTAAAAAAATTTGGGGGGTGAACCAATACTTTGTTAAAGGCACAAGAATATATATAAAAAAATCTTTATCTCTGGCTGAAGCTTGTTTTTAACCAATCAGATGTTAAACTTAGTGCTTAGTGGTGCAGAACAATCTGATTTCAGAAAAATAGAAATAGGGTGGAGGGTTGTTTGAAGAATGTGATTGTTTGATAGGAATGTTTGTCCAGGAACAAAAATGGATATTGATCTTAGAATATCTGCTACTGAGTGGTAAAGAAATGCGTTGTTCTCCTCATGTGAAACATTAGGGCCGAGTGTTGGGGCTTTGTGGGAACTTTGATGGAAAGGTGACCAACGACCTTCTGACAAGCAGCTCCTCAGAAGTTTTCAGTGTTCTGGACTTTGGGAATAGCTGGAAGACAGCAACTCCACCATGCTCCGATGTGATCAATGAAGTATTTCCCTGTGAAAAACACTCATACTGTGCAGCCTGGGCCCAGCGGCGATGTATGATCCTGAATTCGGACACCTTTAAAGACTGCCATCTTAAGGTAACTTGCAGTGATACCTAAACAAAGCACTAATTCAATGTCAAACATTTCAGTAACACTTAAAAGGTGTCATGACAGCCTTATGAGCACCACCTTCAAGTAACGTGTTACCAACATTTCTGACCTTCAAGTTAATAAAGAAAACGTGTGCTTCTGGATTTGGAATTTGGTTTAGAAACACACTGAGGAATGATGGAACTCTTGTTGAATTAGCCAAAAACTGATGCTGATTCTTCTGACTACTACTGTAGGTTGATCCAGAGCCTTATTACCAGGCATGTGTTTTGGAGTCTTGCTCTTGTGAGTTTGAAGGAAAGTTTCTCGGTTTCTGTACTGCTGTGGCAGCTTACGCAGAGGCATGCAGTGCAAAGGATGTCTGCGTCAACTGGAGAACCCCAGATTTGTGTCGTATGTATTGTTTTTCTATTGTAATTATGGGCTTGCACAAGAATTTTCCCAGCTTGAGCATTTCTCAGTGAAGCCACACCTGAGTTAGTCAAGTGATTACAGTGTTTGTTTTTCTCCACAGCGGTGTATTGTGACTATTACAATGAAGTGGGCCAGTGCACCTGGCATTACAATCCCTGTGGCCAGGTTAAGACCTGTGGCACTAATAACCACTTTACAGGAAAGCTTGAAGGTATTTTTTCTCCTTCCTCTTCCTGCTTCTTAATCTCCCTAGTGTATTGCAGTAATGTTTAACATGTACACCAATGACGTTTCAGGTTGCTATCCAATGTGCCCTGAGGAGACCCCATATTATGATGAAAACATTGGTAAATGTACCACTTTGGACAACTGCAGTTGCAGCTTCATGAACAGATTGTTGTCACCTCCTGATGAAATGTGCAGTGGTCATACATGCTGGTAAGACATTTTGTAGAATTGTGTTGTATTGTTGTGTTGTGTTGTGTTGTTGGATAGATGCTTTTAGAATTTAATGAACTGGACATTAACCATCATGATTTGTTTTCCTTTTTTCATAGTAAATGCTTTGAGGGAAAAATCGACTGCAATGACACAATGACACCAACAACTGAGAGCACAACAAAATACACAACACAGTCA